>CM076576.1:71053081-71130482 GCA_034641835.2 Pinus albicaulis
CATGTTGTGGACAATTTTGTCACCCCTAGAGACAGTCTAGAGTTGCCATAGAACAGTGCCTAGGACATCTTAATATAGCAAGGAGCTCATCATATAGCTTGGGTTGTCAATCCAAAAGCTCTCTTACTATCACTTGTAAAACAAGGAAATAAGTTTGAATGGGACCAAACTCTCTCTCAGAAGCTGATAAAAAGATAAGAATAGTGTAGGAACATCATGCAAAACTCCAATACAGAGGCATCAGACAGTTAAGAGATAGCTTACTGCAAAGAGGGCCAGTTCAGATAATATATCATAGAAATCAAATATCAGGAAGTGAGTGCAGTGAGGAAACATGGAGAAGAGATTAGCTAACATGAGGCTGATACCTAGATACACAACATAACCACATAAGGGCATATTAATTTATGAATCCTTATATGACAATGGTGTTTTAAAAGCACCCTCCTCAAGTAACTAATATAGAAGAAAATATGGATGAAGTGAACATGGAATAGTATATCATGACTAGGCCTATTTAAAGCACTTGACTAATCCCAGTATGGGCATCAACTAGGATGAATCCTTACTTAAGATTAGTGAGCCACTCGCATTCTAGAACATGATACAAGAAGATAATAAGCATGAAATGAGATATTGTATTAACACATAAGGGAAAATTACATACTGTGAGATACTAGAGACCAGAATCCTCATTACAGTTATAACTCATCCTCACTGAGACCCTACGGGCTCTGAGCCTTCATACAGAAGTGTTACAAAGTGTATACAAAAGCCTTTTCACTGCACAGTCTGCTGATAGAAATCTGGAACCTCTACAATGTTTTTCTTTTTTGTTTTTATAGAAGAAGGAGAAAAATCTAGAGAATGAGGTAGGTGATATACATTTAATGGTCTCATTTAAACAAATTTGAAGGAAAAGCCCACCTATGCTATTTGGCGGGGCTGAACTGATGCACGTACTCAGCTACCACTTCATGAAATAAATGCTGAAGATAAAAATATCCTTATGAACAAGACATAAATAATAAAATATACAAATGCTATGTACTTGGCTCGAGGAGGAAAATCTGCTGTAGTAAAACCTTGAAGTTGCTTGCAAGAATAAATGAACTGGGAAGAGGATCTCTTCAGAGACACGGCATAAGAGAAAATCTTCATGAACCTTCTATACTTTCCTGAGAAGAAAATCAGCTGAAATATACTCTGTAGGGTATGATTTTTAATGTACTGTACCCTCAGTTTGATCCAGGAAATCTATGATCTGATCCCCTTGCTTTTAAACACCAGATACGAGCGTATAATCTTTAATGGGGTTGTTGAAATATTTAATTCTCTGCTGATATTCTTTGCAGGATCATTTATATCCCCATATTCTAACCGACATCTTTAGATGGTCCCTGGAGAGTTCGAAAGATTTAAAATCCAGCTCCTGCAATGATTGTCTTATCATGGCGGCTTTCAGGACTCTTCTTCATAAATGGCAGCTTCAATTGAAATGCCTTCTGAGATGTTCTATTGCTGCAGCCAAGACTTATGAATCAAAACATCTTCCCGTTCGTTGAAACCCTGCAAAATCCACCAAAACATTAGAAAAACCAGACTCAGATGTAAGGGGCGTGGAGGAGGAGAGGGTGATGACGTCGCAGGTACGAACAGATGACAAGAACGTGCAGGGTGGCGAAGGAAAAATAATGGAGGCTTTTGATAATCAGAGGGAATGTAGGTTTTCCATGTGAAACGGTTCGAACAAGGTGGCGGAATAAAACAATGAAAATGAAAAAAACACATACATATATATATACGGCAAGGGAAAATGACACGGGCACACGGGAATATGACGCATGGATGTACGAAGGACAGGTGGCGAACCAACGTGGCTGCAGAGTCAATAGAAAGAGAAGACTGGATTCTGGGTCGTCAGATTTTGAAACCAGAGCAACGGCCCGAAGGCGCGGGGGCGACGTAACGGTGGGCCACAAGACACAATGGATGTAGGTTAATGGAAGAGCAGATTTGTAGGATATCCGCCGTTCGATCGGGGTTGACAGATCTAATGGCGCGGGTGAATTCCGCTGCCCGGACATTGCTCAGTATTTAACGCGCGAAAAAGTGGTTTCGGAAACCGTACTCAGGGACACGCGTCACGCGATTTGTGGAATCGCTGGCGTTCGGTTGAAAACCGCCGACCTGGTGGAGGCGGTGCAGAATGGAACCAGCGGTTTCTGCAGTGGAATACGGATGCGGGGGCCACTACGAATGTTTTAATTGCGGACCATCGATTTGTTTTGATCTAACGGTTATGATTGTGCCCACAATACGTTTATTGTTAAGCCCCCTTTCCTTCTGGTGTGAGGTTTTGCGCTCAGGACATATGGCAACCAAAGCATGGAGGGCTCAAGTCTTAGGGGCTAGAACCGATAAATTTCAAATGACGGGTTTTGACCTTTGCACAATGTATTTTTGGGCGGAAAAGGTGGCGATGAGAATAATATGGAGGTTTTTGGCTGCGAGAGATATTTTGAATAGATCCAAAGAGAGCTGGTGGCCGAAATTTAAATGGGGGGGGAATGATATGCACAACATCAGCTCCATCTGGGGACGGCATGTTCGTCCTCGGACATGTCGAGAACCTGTAGACCGCTAAACATCTTGTATGTACATTCTATTTTTCGATTTCTCTGAGTTTCTTCTGATAATTGCCGACATCCTCTTTTTATAAAAATAAAAGCTAAAACAACTTATATACAATATAATACAATTAGGCATTCCCAGCCTGGATCAGAACTGAAAGTATGGCTTGAGAAATTGGCCATTCACAGGGGCATCCAGTAGATCGCCCTGTAGATTTTCTAACATGAAAGTATTGTTTCTTCCTTGGTTCACAATTTTGAATGGGCCAAACCACAACGGATCAAATTTAGCATGCTTGACCTTTTCTTCTCTTCGAACATCCCACCTGAGAACCAGGTCTCCGATTTGAAACTTCCTATCTTTCGCATGCTGGTCAAATACATTCTTCATTTTCTCCTGATATTCTATCAATCTTTGATTCACCTGGTTCCATGTTTCCTCCAATTCTACCAGTTGATTAATCCTTCTGACCATGTCATCTGGTTCTTCCTGGCTTTCCTGCATAAAACGTGCTACAGGCAACGCCAATTGCACAGGAAACACAGCTGCTCGACCATATACTAATTCATAAGGAGATTTCCCTGTTTCTCTCTTGCTGGTTATCCTATTGGCCCATAGAGAAAACTTCAATTGGGAGTCCCAATTCTTCTGATTCTCACTGATTGTTTTCTTCAAGGCTCTCACTAGGGTTTTATTAGAGGACTCTGCTAAGCCATTTCCTTGCAGATAGTAAGCAGTGGAGTGAATCAATATGATGTTATACCGTTGGCAGAAATTTACAAACCTGGTAGACTTGAAAGCCTGTGCATTGTCAGTTACAATTCTAGCAGGACAGCCAAACCTAGATATGATATTTTCCTCCATAAACTTCATTGTCACGGCATCTGTAGCATTTCTGGTAGGTATGGCTTCCACCCATTTCGTGAAATAGTCTGTGGCTGTTAGTATCCATTTATATTTTCCACTTGATGGGGGATGTATTTCTCCTATAAAATCTAATCCCCATTTTTTAAATGGTTCATTGACATGGATAGGAATCAGGGGCAAAGCTACTAGTTTCTGTCTTTCTACAAATCTTTGGCACTTGTCACATGCTCTGACCCAAGAAAAAAAATCTGTATACAATTTTGGCCAGTAAAAACCAGCCATCAAGATTTTATGAGTTGTAGCCCTCCAGCTATAATGTCCTCCACAAATTCCCTCATGAAATTCTGTCATTATATTCTCCACTTCATTTTCTGTGAGGCATAATAGTAATATACCTGAAGGGTCTCTCCAATATAGCTGTCCATTAGCAATTATGTATTTCTGGGATTTCATTCTTACAGCTCTGTATTTTATCTTATCACAACTCGGAGGACAGCTAAGTGTTAACAGATATTCAACTATTTCTTTATACCAAGGACTAGTTAGATATTTCATATGTATCTTTTGAGTGGCCAGTTCTAGTCCTTGCTGCTCTTCTCCTTTCTCAGATTCTTCATTTACTATCATGGATAAATTAATGCCCAAGGCTTGATGATTTGATTCAGATAACATTTTAGCAAGTCCCTATCCTTTAATCAACTTAGTAGGCTTTATGTCCAAATCATACTCCTGTATTTTTGCAATCCATCTTCCTCTTTTACCTTCACTATCCCCCTGAACAAGAATGTCTTTGACAGCTGCTGTGGGGACATATGCAGTAATGTGAGATTGCAAAACATATACTCTAAAGGCTTTAAGGGACTTTACCAGGGCATATGCCTGCTTCTCCAATGTATTATATTTTAATTCAGCATCATAAAGCACTTGACTGAAGAAAGCTATAGGCTGCTCATATCCCTCTTCATTTTTCTGCAATAATACTCCAGCTATTGTATGAGGTGAAGCAAATGAAAAGATCATAAATGGCTTGTTGTAATCTGGTCCAGCTAGCACAAGAGCTTCAAAAAATGCCTGTTTTATCCTGGTGAATGCATCTCTGGACTCCGGGGACCATTTTACTTCGTTATCCTTTTTCAACATATCAGTTATATGCCTAACTATCTCAGCATAGTTAGGAATAAACCTTCTCAGAAAATTAATTCGGCCTAAAAACACTTGCACTTCTTTCTTATTCCTGGGTAGAGGAATATTATTTATTACTTCAACTCTCTTAGGGTCTATTTTCACACCATCTTTAGTTACAATGTGCCCTAAGAGTTTTCCCTCATCTAATGCAAATAGAGACTTTTGAGGATTGAGGGATAGGCCGTACCTTCTGCATTTTTCAAAAGTTCTTCTTAAATGCTCAATATGTTCATCATCATTCTTTGAGAACACTGTGATATCATCAAGATATACCACCAAAAACTTGTCCTGCTCTCCAACAAAGGCTATGTCCATCGCCCTCTGAAAATTAGCTCCGGCATTAATTAATCCAAATGGCATCCTGGCATACATAAAGGTTCCCCATGGTGTAGTGAATGCAATTTTCTTCTGATCTTCTGGGAACACAGCCACCTGATTATAACTAGAAAAACAATCCATCATTGACATTCTGGATGCTCCCACTACTTTCTGCAGGATGTGGTCCATCTTAGGCAGTGGATAATTGTCCTTTAATGATGCTCTATTCAAATTTCTGAAATCCACAAATAACCTTATTTCTCCATTTTTCTTTCGAACAGTAACAAGGTTTGCTACCCATTCTGAGTATCTCAATGGCACAATTATTTTGGCCTTCAGTAACTTCTTGATTTCTTTTTCAATAGAAGGAAGAAGCAGAGGATTTATCTGTCTGAGCTTCTGCTTATAAGGCTTTGCATCTTCCCTCAAAGGAATTTTATGCTGCATTATATTAACATCAAAAGTTTTTAGGTCCTGATAGGACCATGAAAATACATCTTTATAAGATTGAAACAACTTCAAATATTTTTCCTTATATTCCTCCGGGACCCTTTTGGATAATTTTACAATTTTGGGATCAGCGTAGGTACCCAGATTTAAATCTTCCACTTGATTTTCTTCCACCACTTTATTTGGCTGCAATGGAATATCATATTTGTTAAATAACCTTTCTACAGGCACCAAACCTCTAGGTATAACATTTCCTTTCAGCTGCAACACTTTATTGCTTGCTATCCTCTCTTTCCATCCGTTTTCTGCAATATTTTCAGCTTCTTCTTCCTCATTGTCATCAATTTCCATATTAGTGAATTCTCCCACTGTCTCCATGAACCTCTTCATCTGTTCATCATCTTCAAAAACCTACCAATGTTTAATATTATCTGGGATAGATGGCCTGTAACGTACCTCCACTTCATATCTTAAAAGTGGATTCTGAGGAGGTCGGAATGTACTGGCAGCTACAGCAAGAGAATCTGCCATTCTGTTCTACTCCCGGGGCATGAGCTATATGTTAAATTCCAAGACGAAATTTTCTATCATGTCCCATACTTCATTTCTATATGCTCTCAGCCGAGGATGCTTGGTCTGGCATTGATTTCTGATCTATCTTACCACTAGCTCGGAGTCTCCCATGACTTTTAGACTTTGGATGCCCATGTTTCTAGTTGTCTGCAGTCCCAATAAAAGCGCTTCATATTCAGCTACATTATTGGTAGCCTCATATTCCAATTTAAAGGACAGTGGCACCCATTTTCCTGCAGGAGAGATCAATAATACCCCAACTCCATTTCCTTCTCTTGAATTTTCCCCATCAAAATGTAAAGTCAAAATTTCTGATTCCTGATCTTATTTAGGCTGCTCAGCTTGGACTTGACCAAAGAGGGGCTCATGTGCATAATTTTGATTTTCTTCTAGCATTAAACATGAAAAATATCCCTCTTTGTTATAAATTGGGGAATTCTCTGAGCAGTCAGCCTTAGTTACCATTTTAACAAATCTAGTCTCCCTGTATAACCTTCTCTCCTGGCCTCCAAAGACTGGGACAGTAGCATATGTTAAATCCAATTTGATTGACCCACCAATTTTTGTACCCCAGGACCTTGACAGCAACATGCCAAAGAAGGCTGGGATATCAGCGACCACAATGTCCATGACCACACTCTTTGTTGGAATTTGGGCCAGATTGACCACTAAATCTTTAATCATTCCCAAGCATTTAACTCTTTTGGAATCAAATGAATATAGGTCTTTGTATGGTCTTGTAATTTGCAGTCCTAGTTGCTCCATGACAGACAGAGGCATAAGATTATGGGAAGCCCCAGAATCTAACATACAATTGTGTAACAGTAGGTCATGAATAACTAGAGATACATAAAAAGGAGGAGTAGAAGGGTCTATCTCCTCGACATGTGGGCCAAATACTACCATGGGTCTTTCTTCTTGAAGGTTTAAACTATCAGGCGCAATTGGTATTTCAGGAGAAAGCATGAAGGAAGTAACTTGAGACTGATATACAGGCTATTTTAATAGTTTGGTCAGGGGAACTGGAATCTTAATATTCTCAAGTTCTTTTTGCAGATTGAAAGCAGATGGGGGCTTTTCTAGCACTACTTATTTTGACACCTTATTTTCAGTTGAGGATTTAATTTCTTTTGACACTGGCTCAACATTAGGAGGACTGACTATTTTTGAATAGGATGGAATCTAATCATTGGGCTGCAAGGGAGCATTTAGAGGACTCTTACCTTTTTCTATGTTTCTCTTTGTTGCTAACTCCTTCTGAGCAGATGCTTCTTTCTGAGGTGGCTCCTCTTCCTGATCTTGAGTTCGGGTCCTCTTCCTTGAAGATCTAAGATCATATTTGAAATTAAACTGTGCTTGCATGAAATCAGCAAATTGCTTATAATAATGATCAATCTCTGCTTCTTCTTCTTCTTCATCTTGCAATGGGCATTCTATATCATCATTATTTGAAAAAGCAAGATTTGAATCTTCTAATCCACAAGAAGCATCTTCAATGGAGTCATCTACTGGACCTTCCAGGTACAATGGATGTGGTACCTGATTTTACTGCTCCTTTGCTTCTCTCGGCAATATCTGCAATGGTGGTCTTTTGTACTAGGGATTGTATCCTCTGTTTGGAGCATTATAATAATTCTTGGGAGCTGTATTTTTAGCTTCTAGTTTAAGCTTGACCATATTCTTTATCATTTTGCTTATTTCATCCATTTTATCTGAATCCTTGTCCTGATTAGAGGTGGAAACCTCTTCTTTGCCTCTCCTTCTTGTATCTTGCTCAATTTTTCCCTTCAGTTTCCCAGTGGAGGCAAAGTTTGCTTCCAACTCCAGAGCATCTGACTGAGCATCATCTAGCGTAGCAGGTTTCATTTCTCTGAATGAGAATCCAAAGTCAAAATCAAAGGCTGCTATAAAAATTATCTTGGCAGCTGCTTCATGGGGCTTCATTTCAGGAGGCAGGCTCAAATATAGCTTGTTAAATCTTTTAATAAACTCTGATACTCCTCCATTTTGCTTCTTCTTAAAAGTATTAAATTCAGTAAGACACTGACCATAATCTTTCTTTTCTCCCCACTTTCTGAGAAAATTATTCTCCATCTCTTCCCAGGTAGTCACAGAACGATTTCCCAATGTATTGAACCATTTTCTGGCTTCACCCTCCAAGGACTACACAAATAATCTTAAGACCACATCCAAATGTTCAAAATTTAAGTTTTCTGCAAAAGAACAGAAAGTCTCAAGATGTTTCTGAGCATCAATTTCATTTTCACCATTAAATCTCGGCAGAATCTTCAAATAATCTTGTGGCATATCATTTAGCACTTGGGGTAAGGCCAGTGGAGCGTATTTGTTCAGTAGAAAAGTGGGAAAATTAGCCATTGGAGGAGGTGGGGGTTGTACAACAGTCTGAACTACAGATGAAGGAAGGGGAGTAGGAGGAAGCGGGGTATGAATAACAATGGGAATATATTGTATGGAAGCCTGAGGCGTAGATGGGAATAATTCACGGTTAACAGCAGCTACTTTGGTAACTTCTTTACTTTCCTCAGCCTCAGGAGTAGGATGGAAATCTTCTTCAATCCAGGCACTTTCCCTACGTGGAGTTTCTGAGTAAAATTTGGGATTTTCTATTCTGATTTCTTGAGAAGAAGAGGGAAGATAATTTTCAACGGAATGTTCAGGGCTTTCAGCACTTACTGATTTCCTCTCCTTCCAAAATTTTTTATGAATGATCTTCTCTGGGTCAGACACGTAAGGTGTTTTCGACTAAATTTATCTAGCCTCAAATGTGGCTTACGAGGAGCCAGGACTAGCAATAAATTTATCAAATGAAGAACAGTGGAGTTGCCAAGGTGAGAGATACGCAACTCTTCAACTCTCTGTGCTCACCTAATTAGAGAGTGAAAACAACTTGTCGAGGCCCAGGGAAACTGATATTCTCAAATTCGATCCCCGGCAACGGTGCCAGAAAGATGTTGTGGAAAATTTTGTCACCCCTAGAGACAGTCTAGAGTTGCCATAGACCAGTGCCTAGGACATCTTAATATAGCAAGGAGCTCATCATATAGCTTGGGTTGTCAATCCAAAAGATCTCTTACTATCACTTGTAAAACAAGGAAATAAGTTTGAATGGGACCAAACTCTCTCTCAGAAGCTGCTAAAAAGATAAGAATAGTGTAGGAACATCATGCAAAACTCCAATACAGAGGCATCAGACAGTTAAGAGACAGCTTACTGCAAAGAGGGCCAGTTCAGATAATATATCACAGAAATCAAATATCAGGAAGTGAGTGCAGTGAGGAAACATGGAGAAGATATTAGCTAACATGAGGTTGATACCCAGATACACAACAGAACCACATAAGGGCATATTAATTTATGAATCCTTATATGACAATGGTGTTTTAAAAGCACCCTCCTCAAATAACTAATATAGCAGAAAATATGGATGAAGTGAACATGGAACAGTATATCATGACTAGGCCTATTTAAAGCGCTTGACTAATCCCAGTATGGGCATCAACTAGGATGAATCCTTACTCAAGATTAGTGAGCCACTCACATTCTAGAACATGATACAAGAAGATAATAAGCATGAAATGAGATATTGTATTAACACATAAGGGAAAATTACATACTGTGAGATACTAGAGACCAGAATTCTCATTATAGTTATAACTCCTCCTCACTGAGACCCTACGGGCTCTGAGCCTTCATACAGAAGTGTTACAAAGTGTATACAAAAGCCTTTTCACTGCACAGTCTGCTGATAGAAATCTGGAACCTCTACAATGTTTTTCTTTTTTGTTTTTATAGAAGAAGGAGAAAACTCTAGAGAATGAGGTAGATGATATACATTTAATGGTCTCATTTAAACAAATTTGAAGGAAAAGCCCGCCTATGCTATTTGGCAGGGCTGAACTGATGCACGTACTCAGCTACCACTTCATGAAATAAATGCTGAAGATAAAAATCTCCTTATGAACAAGACATAAATAATAAAATATACAAATGCTATGTACTTGGATGGAGGAGGAAAATCTGCTGTAGTAAAACCTTGAAGTTGCTTGCAAGAATAAATGAACTGGGAAGAGGATCTCTTCAGAGACACGGCATAAGAGAAAATCTTCATGAACCTTCTGTACTTTCCTGAGAAGAAAATCAGCTGAAATATACTCTGTAGGGTATGATTTTTAATGTATTGTACCCTCAGTTTGATCCAGGAAATCTATGATCCGATCCCCTTGCTTTTAAACACCAGATAAGAGCGTATAATCTTTAATGGGGTTGTTGAAATCTTTAATTCTCTGCTGATATTCTTTGCAGGATCATTTATATCTCCATATTCTAACCGACATCTTTAGATGGTCCCTGGAGAGTTCGAAATATTTAAAATCCAGCTCCTGCAATGATTGTCTTATCATGGCGGCTTTTAGGACTCTTCTTCATAAATGGCAGCTTCAATTGAAATGCCTTCTGAGATGTTCTATTGCTGCGGCCAAGACTTATGAATCAAAACATCTTCCCGTTCGTTGAAACCCTACAAAATCCACCAACACATTAGAAAAAATAGACTCAGATGTAAGGGGCGTGGAGGAGGAGAGGGTGATGACGTCGCAGGTACGGACAGATGACAAGAACGTGCAGGGTGGCGAAGGAAAAACAATGGAGGTTTTTGATAATCAGAGGGAACGCAGGTTTTCCACGTGAAACGGTTCGAACAGGGTGGCGGAATAAAACAATGAAAATGAAAGAAACACATACATATATATATACGGCAAGGGAAAATGACACGGGCACATGGGAATATGATGCATGGATGTATGAAGGACAGGTGGTGAGCTGACGTGGCTGCAGAGTCAATAGATAGAGAAGACTGGATTCTGGGCCGTCGGATTTTGAAACCAGATCAACGGCCCGAAGGCGTGGGGGCGACGTAACGGTGGGCCACAGGACACAATGGATGTAGGTTAACAAACAAGCAGATTTGTAGGATATCCGCCGTTGGATCAGGGTTGACAGATCTAACAGCGCGGGTGAATTCCGCTGCTCGGAAATTGCTCAGTATTTAACGCACGAAAAAGTGGTTTCGGAAACCGTACTCAGGGACACGCGTCACGCGATTTGTGGAATCGCTAGCGTTCGGTTGAAACCGCCGACCTGGTGGAGGCGGTGCAGAATGGAACCAGCAGTTTCTGCGGTGGAATACGGATGCGGGGGCCACTACGGATGTTTTAATTGCGGACCGTCGATTTGTTTTGATCTGACGGTTACGATTGCACCCGAAATACGTTTATTGTTAAGCCCCCTTTCCTTCTGGTGTGAGGTTTTGCGCTCAGGACATATGGCAACCAAAGCATGGAGGGCTCAAGTCTTAGGGGCTAGAACCGATAAATTTCAAATGACGGGTTTTGACCTTTGCACAATGTATTTTTGGGCGGAAAAGGTGGCGATGAGCATAATATGGAGGTTTTTGGCTGCGAGAGATATTTTGAACAGATCCAAAGAGAGCTGGTGGCCGAAAATTAAATGGGGGGGGAATGATATGCACAACATCGGCTCCATCTGGGGACGGCATGTTCGTCCTCGGACATGTCGAGAACTTGCAGACCGCTAAACATCTTGTATGTACATTCTATTTTTCGATTTCTCTGAGTTTCTTCTGATAATTGCCGACATCCTCTTTTTATAAAAATAAAAGCTAAAACAACTTATATACAATATAATATAATTAGGCATTCCCAGCCTGGATCAGAACTGAAAGTATGGCTTGAGAAATTGGCCATTCACAGGGGCATCTAGCAGATCACCCATTCATGGCGGCTTTCAGGACTCTTCTTCATAAATGGGAGCTTCAATTGAAATGCCTTCTGAGATGTTCTATTGTTGCGGCCAAGACTTATGAATCAAAACATCTTCTCGTTCGTTGAAACCCTGCAAAATCCACCAACACATTAGAAAAACCAGATTCAGATGTAAGGGGCGTGGAGGAGGAGAGGGTGATGATGTCGCAGGTACAGACAGATGACAAGAACGTGTAGGGTGGCGAAGGAAAAACAATGGAGGCTTTTGATAATCAGAGGGAACGCAGGTTTTCCACGTGAAACGGTTCGAACAGGGTGGCGGAATAAAACAATGAAAATGAAAGAAACACATACATATATATATATATATATATATATATATATATATATATATATATATATACGGTAAGGGAAAATGACACGGGCACACGAGAATATGACGCATGGATGTACGAAGGACAGGTGGCGAACCGACGTGGCTGCAGAGTCAATAGACAGAGAAGACTGGAATCTGGGCCGTCAGATTTTGAAACCAGATCAACGGCCCGAAGGAGCGGGGGCGGCGTAACGGTGGGCCACAGGACACAACGAATGCAGGTTAACGGACGAGCAGATTTGGAGGATATCCGCCGTTGGATCGGGGTTGACAGATCTAACGGCGCGGGTGAATTCCACTGCCTGAACATTGCTCAGTATTTAACGAACGAAAAATTGGTTTCAGAAACTGTACTCAGGGACACGTGTCACGTGATTTGTGGAATTTCTGGCGTTCGGTTGAAAACCGCCGACTTGGTGGAGGTGGTGCGGAATGGAACCAGTGGTTTCTGCAGTGGAATACGGATGCGAGGGCCACTACGGATGTTTTAATTGCAGACCGTCGATTTGTTTTGATCTGACGGTTACGATTGCACCCGAAATACGTTTATTGTTAAGCCCCCTCTCCTTCTGGCGTGAGGTTTTGCGCTCAGGACATATGGCAACCAAAGCATGGAGGGCTCAAGTCTTAGGGGCTAGAACCGATAAATTTCAAATGACGGGTTTTGACCTTTGCACAATGTATTTTTGGGCGAAAAAAGGTGGCGATGAGCATAATATGGAGGTTTTTGGCTGCGAGAGATATTTTGAACAGATCCAAAGAGAGCTGGTGGCCGAAATTTAAATGGGGTGGGAATGATATTCACAACATGACAGACTATGTATTTCACTGTATACTACGTATACTAGTTTGTATCAGGGTTTATGAAGGGTTGTGATCCCTAATATAATAGCCTTGGTTTTTTATTATTGATGGAATAATGAGAGTTACATAGAAAAAGAGAGTTAAAGTAACTATGGTTGGTAGTGTGAATGGATAAGGTCATAAAGGTCAAAATTGGTCGGTTCTAGAAGGTAAGGATAAACGATCATATAAGACATAGTCAAAAAAGTGTTTAGATACATCGATCAACTCCTTCAATCCATCATAAAAGAAATGTTCTCCATAGAACAAAGGGAGAAATTTTCATATGATGAAATGTTGTTGTATCAAACAGGTTAAGTTCACCTTGTAATAGAAAGCTACAAAAATTTGTGTGCCTTGATAGTAGTATGGAAGAGAGAGATAAGGATCATGGATTGTGAAACGAGGAACTATTGTACACTTAAATGATATAATAAAAATGTTTGCTTATACCCCAAAAACCTATTTTTCTTTGATGTCATTTATGTTTTATTTAGATTATGTCACTAATGCTAATGGGTTTTTTAGGAACATAGTTATTATGGATACTTTGTTTGTGTGTAGGTAATAGGTCTGAGAAATCATGAGTGAATATCTTTGGAGAAACTACCACCTATCTTGATGAAACATCCACCTTCTAGTCTAAAAGGTGCACATCTAATATTTCTCCTATTTATTTCTTGAAATGCATGTGTGTGACATGTTAAGGGTTAAGTAGATAAAATTTTTTGTCTATGACTAGCTTGGTGAGCTTGTGGGTTTAAAGTACCTTGTGACTATAAGGGTAATTTTTTTTAACAACACCTTTCTTTCATCAAGCATAATTCTTTCATTTGTTTCATTGTTATGTTTCACCTTTCGATGACACCATTCTATTGAGGGATCATACCTATTAGAAGCGTATTTTTATTCCATGCTATTCAAAAAGCCCGTTAAACTCGTACGATGTAAACTCTCATTGGATATCTTACACTTTGATTTTTAGATCAGTTTGATTTTGATTAGATATTTTATGACTTAAACTTTCCAAATGCTTCAATTTTTCTTCTAAATAACACAATCCACATGTCAACCTAGTATAATAATATATGATTAGCATGAAATAATTCTCAACGGTTAGGTTTGTTTACTTGTAGGTCCCTGAGAATTTCTACATGAACACTCTTCAACAATCTTGTTGTTGAGTTTTTCCCTTTGCATTAAGTTGCACTCAATTATGCTTCCCAGTTGATAGGATTTATGGATTGTATTCTTAGGCTTCTATTTTTTTGCAAATATCTCGTTGCCTCCCTTGTTGAGTTTTACTAGGTGATCAAAATTGATGTGACCCAATCATTTGTGCTAGAGCCAACTTTCATCAAAGTTTCCCAATGCAACACTTTCATTTTGTTCATTAATAATATACATTAATTGAGTTATTGATGTGCTTTTCATAACTTTCCCAATAGTTTCTTTCTTTATTTCATACCTTCCATTTAGAGTGAAAGATGACATTATACCCTCTATCACACATTTATTTGACACTCAAAAGATTGTGCTTAAAGTCCATCAACATATAAAACATTTTGGGCTTTACCTTTGATGTTATCTAGATGAGCTTATGCCTTTTCCGGTAATATTTCTTGGTGCATTGTTCCAAAAGGAAACATTCCCACTCCTTTAACTTATTTCAAGGATAGAAACTTGCTTATATCATTTTATTGTTTTCAATATAGTACTTATTTCTTCGTTTGTGCGTAGAAGATGAGATCAAACTCTTCCTTCATTTGTCTCTTCTCCTTTTGCTTATTTGTTACTTAACTTCTACTTGCTTATTATTGTTTTGAGATCTAATTTGATTGTGTCTAGAATTAGCCACTTTGCTTCCATAATTGTTTTAGTTGATGCTAATGAGATTCATCGTGGAGTTAAAATTACATTTGTCGTTTACTCTTTTGGAAATTTATACATTTTTTCGTACCTATTTCCTAAAGTCCAAAAATTTCTTTACTTCTAATTTTGACATAATCATTTCTGGCATAGGCTCTATAGTTTACAGCTTTGTCACCAAAATTAGTACATGAGTAGAAATAACCATAAAATAAATTTCAACTAGCTAGATGTAAAGATGCTATGAAGGTATTGTTCTTATAGAGAAATCCATTCTTGAGTGCATACATTTCTTCACTTCTTTTTTCTAGTGCCACTTTCTTTCATTTGAGGATTAATTATTTACCTTCCTTCTTTCCTACTACTAATGTTTTTATTGATAGAATTTTTGAGAAATTTACATAGCTTTTTAGGTTCCTTTGTATTTGATGTGTTTGAACTTGATTATCCTTTAATAAATTCACGATAGCCAATGCTAGTTTTAACAAGGGGATCTCTTGTTGAGTATATTATCCTAAATTTTAGAACTCGTTCCAAACTTTAGTTGATCATTTCATTTTCAAGATCATTTCTTAGGAAAACAGTATCTTCTAGTTTCTCACGTCCTTCTTTTGTTTTAGCTAGTTGGTCTTGATTATTTCATTGTCTTACTTATTCTAATTGAGACTTTAAGAGGATGATTGATGTTTTCATAAAATTCATGATATTTCCTTTTCATACCTCATTAGTAGATCTCTTAGCTTCTTATTTTTTTTCTCTAAGTTTTTTATTTCTCTTAAGGCACTAATCAATTAACCTTAAATATTTACTTCACCTTTTTATTTGTCTCACTCTATTTCCTCTTGTCCCTTACTATGGGTCTCTATAGCCATGAGAAGGAAATATTTAGCCTTATCTTTTCAGTTATTATTCATCTCTTCGCTAATGAGTTGCTATCCTCTTTAGAATAGAAGCCTTTCATCTTCAAGTCTTCTCCCTATTGTATTTCCCTAAATTTATTCTTTTCTTTTCATAATATTTATTATATAGCTTACCATAGGGGCTTATGAAACAATAGTCAATTTTACCATGATTAAAACTATTTAAAGGTATCTTATCTTACTTCTTAGATCCTCTCTTTAACTTCTCTGTCCACACTTCCTCTTCATATGATTGAACATGAACAATCATGATCATCATGCCTTCTTTAACTCTTTGAAGGATTCTTCCCTTGATCTTGAATTCTCCTTAATGGCCCTCATCTCATAGGTTTTGACAATATGATTCTTTTCTTAATATGTTGTCCTTTATGGCAACTCTACGGTAAAAAAGATGGAGTATATGTCTTGATCGTAGAGGAGTTTATTAAGAAGAAATAGTATGATATGCAGTGGAATATTTGGTAATATTCATAATGAAAGGGTTTATATGCGGGTTTGTCCAATCCAAGTCACGTATACACACGGATAAGAACGATCCAAGTCATGTATGCATTTCACTCTAAAGTAAGATGCAGGAGACGTACACTTAAGTGTTAGCCCACCCGAGTTGAGTGCTATGTCATCTATTTGTTTTCATCCAAGAATATCATCATTGCTTTGTGTGGTTTTGACTCGTGGTATTAGTAAAGGCTAAATATATATATGGAGAATAAGATCATAATGTGTGCAAGTGTAAGGGTTATCACTAAATACTTCTCTCTGAAGTATATTTGCATAGGATGAACTTTGTTTTATTAAAAAATCGAGAATCTATGAAGCACCTTTGAATAGATTTATGGATCAAGATCTCTAGACACGAAATGACTATGTTTCTTGCATGATCCATTGAGAATATGATTAGATCTAAGACAACGGCACATGTTTTTACGAGTGGAGTGAAGAAATCGGGTTAAGTTCTATAGATCTCGAACATTCCTCTGAAATTAATATTTACGGATCTATACGCTAGTTACGTCTCGGTAAAAGCACGTATGTACGCGACCTTGACTGAGAAAAGGGTGTATGGAAGTCAAGGTTTTACGGAAGCTTATTGCGAGAGGTTTATTTATTTATCTTATTTTTACGGTAATACACATCGGTAAAGCCTTCCTTAACCAATCTGGGTTGCTTGAATGTTGTATATCTTCTTCAAGTTGATTATGTACAATATGATCAATAGGTGAGTAAATATGTTTTATGATATACGGCCGATCCAAGGTTTATGCAATGCGAAAATATATCTCATTGAAAGCATCGGATCTAGATGCCGAGACTAACCATATTCGAAAAACAATATTCATAGATCTATACGCGGTTGGTGTTAAGTAAGCGCGTATACATGCGAGTTCGGTGAAGAAAAAGAAATGCTTATGATTTTTTGAGATAATGAGTTTCGGGTTGAACATGATTATGCATATTGAATCTAAAATCTAGTTATTAAAGTGTTTTGATTAGGTGATCTCACTATTTTGTTTGTTGTATTGGGTGAAGTTTATTGTTGTTGTTGTTATGAGTTTGTGTTAATTTTGTGTGATCTAGTATGAAAAATTGATGAAACGTGGTCGCATGTTGATTAAGGGTTGAAGCCTTCGGTGTGGAAGTAGAAGCTTCCTTCCGGTAAATTTGGTGTTCGAATCACAGGGTTAGGCTCCCCTTACGGTAGTGGGCATTAAACGAGATCATGGGGTTGTAGCTCCCTTATAGTTGCGAATTTGGAAAACGAGAGAAGGTTGCGACCTTCTACGGGTGGATGCACGTATGCTGGATATGAGTCTACATCGATACAATGTTGTAGCTGAGTTTTCCATATAATGTTAGAAGACTGTAGACGATAGCAACAGTGGTTTCTCCAAATTGGGTTTCCACCTTAAAACTTGGTGTTCATGTGTGTTTCTCTTGTGTGAAGAATTATTACATTTATTCTTGTGCATATTCTTTTATAGCTAATAGATGCATAAGCTGATAAGCTAATTTAAAGATTGTTTCTAAAATGTTTTCTAATTATATTGGTAACCTCAAGTTTTCTTTTGGTATGTGTGCATGTATACACAATTTAGGTTCATTAAATAGCGTATGAAATTCGAGTAAATAAAAATTTAAAATGATCATTAAGCTTTAAATATTGATTCACCCCCCGGTATTTTAACAATTGGTATCGAAGTAGGCCCATGCAGCTTAATTGCTAAGAAGGAAGAGAATTAGCCAAGATGAGCAATCAAGATGGAGACAACATCTACTCCAGGCCTCCTCTCTTCAATGGAAACAACCCAATCTTGGAAGACAAATAAATATCATATCTTTAGTCTCTTGGACCATATTTATGGGCTATAGTTGAAGAGGTTATCAGCATCCAACTTCCATTCCAACAAATGCGGCATCAAGAAAAGGACTATGAAACCAATGCAAAGAGCGAGTCAATGCATTATTGGGAAGTTTAGTGAATGAAATTTGTCAAATTCATACTGATTGAATACAACAAAGGAACTATGGGACAAAATAATTCTAATCTATGAAGGTGATGCAGGAGTAAAAAGGCTAAACTTTGAAACTCTCAAATTCAATATGAAAAACTCGGAATGCCTGGAAATGAAGAAAGAAGATTGATAGTTTCTTTTCTATTTTGTCCCAGATGATATTGTAATCTGTATGAGAAATCTAGGTGAAACTATATGTGACACTACTCTTGGTAGAAAAGGTTTTAAGATCTCTAACTCCCAAATTTGATTCAAAAGTGTTGCTATTGAAGAAGCGGGGATCTCAGCTCTTCTGGATTTAATTTGACTTCATGGGATTAAATTTGCTTGTGAAATGAGAAAAGGAGGTCCATATGAAGTCAAAGAGTTGTCTTCAAGGCTGGCACATAAAAGAGGAGGTAGAATGTAAGAAGGATTGGGATATGTTTTAGAAGAAGATGAGATAAATTTTGTAAAGAAGCTACAAATTGTCACTAGAAGGTTCGGAGAGTAAGCTTCCCTTTAATTTTTTCTTGTGGAAGAGTTGGTCATTATGCTACTAATTTTCCCCATAAATATAGTCATGAAAAGGAAGGGTAGCTGGAAATAAATGGTTTCATCAATAGAAAAATCTGTTATACTTATGAAGATAGTGATGAATTACAATAAAATAGTGAAGAAAGGAGAATATAGTCAAGATGACTAGACTAGTCATGGCTTTTGAAAAGGACTCTATTGATACTTTTATGGATGCATTAGAAGAAAATTACTTTCTTGAAGAAATAATTCATCTCAAAATATGTTTGGAAGGAAACATTCATAGAATACTCTAAAATCAGCATATATAGAAAAGGAGAAACCTGATGAGAAATTAGAAATGTGAAATAGTAAGTCTAAGAAATTTGAGCGCTTTAAATCTTAGATTTCTAAGGATATGAGCAGATGAGGTATCAAGGTACAACGCACTCTCCTGTTATAAATATAGTTCTTGGATATATTGGAGAATCATCTCAGTCTTTATCACCAAGCTATCTAAATACGGCTAAAAAATAATCTGCAACATTTTGTCTCTTAGCAAAAGAACAAATAAACTACAAAAGTAAAGCATGATCACTTTAATACAAAGATAATAATAAATATCAATCAATAGGTAAACATAAATAGAAAGGTTTCATAGTGTAGAAATTTATTCTTTAGTGGACAATGTTTCTCATATCATAATTTTAGTCATAAAATTTTACTTTCAGTAATATTTGCGTACCAAAACCATCATGACAGAGAAATGACAAAGAAATGAGATTGGAATAAAAGTCACCTGTAGGTACTGTTTTTGTTCAAAATGAAATTGAATGTGCTTATTGCAATAACTTTGGTATGAAGAATATGAATGCGGGAAAACTTCGACCAAAGAGCATATACCTTCAAATTCCAAACTTTTGGAGAAAGAAGGAATACAGTGAAAATTTGTGGAAAAGCTTATTTGCGAGAAGGGAAGAGAATCAATGGTACATTGATAGTGGATTCTCAAAACATAATGAATTGATAGAAATAAACTCCTTTCATACAATGCTCAGAAAAAGAAAAGAATGTTACTTTGGAAATGACTCTCCTGTTTGTCATTAAAGGAAAAGGTTAATTACTGTTTTCTAAAAAGAAAAGTGAAAGATAACAATGTTATGTTTGTGGATGGATTAACAGCTTGTTAGGAAGTGTGATTCAAATTTTTGATCAAGGAAATGAAGTTGTATTTAGTTCAAAGGAATGTATAGTACATGAACTTGACACGGAAAAATGGTAATAAAAGGAACTAGAATACGAAGCGATTTGTAATGGCATTGAAGGTGGCCAAGAATAATGCTACTTGGGTAAATCTTCATAAAATTGGTTATGGCACAAAGTTGGGAAATTTGAGCTTCTCTCAGAATAATCAAATCCGATAGACTCAAAGGTTCCGTGGTCTTCCCGACAACATACTCTACGAAAGTACGATAGCAAATCATGTAATTTGGTAAGAAAACCAAGGTGCGATTCAATGCTAAATAAGGATTAGCAAGTAAGCCTCTTGAACTTATACATATTGATTTATGTGGTCTGTGAAGGAAATTCACCTCGTGGAGAAACGATACTATATTTTATTTATTGATGACTTCTACGAATGTGTTGGATCGGTTAATGAAACATAAAGATGAAGAATTTGAATTTTTTTATCTTCAAAGATTTGGTTGAAAATGAATTAGATCTAAAAATAAAATGTCTTAGATCTAGCAGGGAAGGAGAATATATATCGGATAGATTCTTTGATTTCTATGAACATCATGGCATAAGCAGTTTTCATGCACTTGGAACCCCACAACAAAATAGCATGGAAGAAAGGATGAATAGATTAGTTAAACAAATGGCTCGGGCTATTCTTGATGAATGAGACTCCTAATACCTTTTGGGGAGAAGCACCACATATTGCGGTAAATATTTTGAACAATGCTCATGTTCGGGAGCCAGTAGTGATAAAACTCCTTATGAAATCTATTATGGAAATCTTCCCACTTGTAAAGAATTTTAGAGTTTCGGAAAATGTTTTATCAAGAACAATGATGAAAAAACTTGGTAAGTTGAACCCAGAAAGTGAAAGATATTTCTTGGTTACTCTTTTGTGAAACCAACTCAGAAATAGAAGAAAAGAGATATCAACGCCTTGAAAATAAGCCACTTCGAGAGGGAAATATCAAATACATTACATGAATTAAAAATTCTTTGATGCTACAAATATCAAAACCTCCTTTCTATATATAGGAGTCCATGGGGCCACAATTAATCTTAGTGGAGGGCCACAATGTAATCTAGAGACCTAAAAATAATAATTTGGAACACCAAATAATACTGTAATATGGGGGTTACAAGGGTACAATAATAAAAATAATGGGTTACACACTATATGACTAAGGAACTATACTAGTAATATAGGGACCTAGCATGCCCCTCTCCTTCAAAAAAGTGTTGTCCTCAATGCTTGAGTAGCTCTAGGTGCTTCTATGTAGTATCATCCTCCCATGTAAAATATTCGGTGGGTAAGTTCTTCCACTTAATGAGATATAAAATTGATCGATTTGTAGCTGTTGAGTTCTTGTTTCCATGACGCCGGGTTCCAACTGTATTTTCCTTCCTCATCAAGTTACGGAAATATTGTTTGAATTGGAATAATGCACTACCTATAACCTTCTTAAGCATGAAACATGGAAAACTAATTACCTTTCAAATGGAAAATAGAAAGCTCAGTTGCTTGTACCATAAGTAGTAATATTTTTCAACACCTTGTAAGGATATATTAAAAATGCGGTTGTGTAATTTATTATCCTTCTGTAGCTTGCTTGAGGGACATTTTTTTGTATGGATTTGGCATGCCCTTAAAAATACCTAGTCTCCTACATCAAAACTTCTCTCCATAGTAATGTTGATCTGCCTATTGTTTCATTCGATTTTGTGCCAATTGGATTATCCTTTAAGTGGAGAACTTCTGTTGATGCTCGATGTGATCTTCTTGCTTGAACCTTTGAATTTTCTCTTAAAGATGATGTGATGGATGGTGGATGATATCCGCCAAGTGCATAAATGGGGTCATTTTCTTCAGGTATGGAAGGAAGTGTTATACCACCATTCCAACGAGAGGTAACCACTTGACCCATTGTGTTTTATTAGATACAAACAAATGAATATATCCTTCCAAAAATTTATTTACTATCTCAGTTTGATCCCATAGGTTTAGAGATAATAAGATGAGCTATGAGCTAATTGAGTACACAAACAAGAAAATAACTCCATCCAAAAATTTCCGGTAAAATGGGATCTCTACATCGCTCTATGCCCTTGGGTTTCCATGCCTTTGAATTGTATTGCATAAATGTAGTAGCAACTATACTTGATTTAAATGGATGAGATCATGCACAAATTGTGCATGCTTGGTAGAATCTATCAACTACCACCATGATGACACTATTTCTTCGGACATGAGTAAACCTATGATAAAATCCATTAAAATCTCCTCCCAACGTTGACTTGGAATGGATAAAGAAATTTGTAGAAGACGGAGGTCTTAATTGTCTCAACTTTGTCTGTGGAAAATCAAACATTCGGGCACAAACTTTTGAATATCAGATTTAAGGCCATCCCAAAAAAAAAAAATTCTTTCTTCTATGTGAGTAAGTTTTAAAAATCCACAGTGTCCTCTAAAGGAAAGTGTACGATTCTAAAATAATCTTTTGTTTTAGTTGGGAATTCTTATATAAAGTTATAAGAGATCTTTGTACCATAAAGAATCATTTTCCAACTAAATGTCAGATGTACTGAAGATCTTCTTGCCAACTTTGAATAGGTGTCCACCTTGTAGATCCTTCTTCCATTCATCCCTTGCTTAGGTTATCTAATCTGGTTGGATAATAGAAATGGCTGAAATGCTTCCACCTCTTCATTTCTTTCTTGAGAGTGCATATACCAACAACATTAGCTTCCCTTTTTTGTAGATTGTTCCAAAAAGTGTTTAAGACTATCATGATCGATTTTTACCTTGAAGTGTCTTCCCATTAGGTAAATTCGCCATTTTGCTTTTGTGCATCTGATGTTCTAACATTTATTTCTCATAAATAAACTTCTATTAAATATTTTCCTTTGATTAGACTGACTTTCAAAAGAAATGAGCATTCCTTCTTGCATTAAAACAACACCAATTCCATTTTCAGTGCCATTTCCACGACAAAGGTTTTGTAATTACGGCGTAGCTAAGATTGGTGCTAGGCATTGAATCTTTATGATGTTCCAGTGCTTAATTTAGCCCAGGGAGTCATTAAAATTCATCTTTTCTTGATAATTTTTTTAGAGGTACTACTATTCTCCTATAATTCTTAACAAACTTGCAAAAATACCACATTGTAGTCTCACAAGTGCTTTATTTTTGTGGGGACTTTCCATTCTTTAATGGCTTTAATTTTTAAGGGTCTACCTTAAGCCCTCGTGAGATACAATATGGCCAAGTGTTCATCTCTTGTACTCCAAAGAAACATTTGGATGTTTTTTCATATAATTTTTCTCCTGATACTTTGAGCACCACAGTCAACATATTGAACATGATCCTTCCAAGACTGTAGATTAGTATATCATCAAAAAATACTAGCACAAATTTTCTAGGAAGGGTTTGAAAGTAAATTCATCAAGCCTTGAAATGTGAAGGTGCATTGGTAAGGCCAAAGGCACTGACCAAAAATTCATAATGATACTGAGAGTTTGAAATTTTGTTTTTGGAATATCTAGTCTTCATTCTAATTTGATGATATCACGAACGATGATCCAACGGTAAAATAGAATTGCTCCATGTAATTTATCCAAATAATTCATCAATCACCAAAGAGAATGGGAAATTTATCTTTAATGGTGACATTGACTCCCTATAATTAGAACACATGTAGCCATGATCCATCCTTCCTTGTGTATCAATACTATAGGAGCCGGAAGAAGAAATTTGACTAGGTTCAGATTATTCATTCTCAGCATTTCTGCGATCATATGTTGTTGACTCTTTTGGACATAAGGATATCTATAAGGCACGATGTTTGGAGGAATAATTCCTAGATTCAAATGAATAGCATGATCATGATCATGAATAGGTGGGAGTCATGAGAGTTTCAAAACCTTGGAATGATTGTGCAAGAATTTTTGGAGATCTGTATAAATAGATGATTTGATTGTTGGAACTACTAGTGAGAATAGTGTACAATTAAGCCTTGTTTTTATTTCTTTAGAAGCTTTCTCATGACATTAGAACTTATTGTAACACTGAAGCTACGCAATACCACCAGCCAATTAATTCTTTTCCTTAAAGAAAAAAATTTAGGAAAATTTCTTGAAAAGTAAAGCTAGCATCCCCAAAGATTGTAACCATTGTACTCCTAGTACAACATCAACACCTCCCATAGGAATGGAAAGAATTGGAATATTCAATACATATTTATGGTAGCTTGATATTGTTGCATTTTCTAGAGCAATTTATAGTTCCTCCATTTGCAACCATCCCTTTAGACATTACGGTGTTGGGTATAGGAAAAATTAATTCTTGGCTACCTTACAATACAGATAAAACTATGGGTCTTGTCACGAGATCAATCAACACTATTACCTTTTTCTTCTTAATATTTCCTTCCATCTTGAGAGTTTGAGGAGTGGTAATTCTTGCCAATGGAAATTACATGATATGTACAGACTCATTTCTTCCTCTTCTAGAGTTGGTTCTGGTATATATCCTCTTCTTGTTCATTTCTTCTTCCTCTTCACAATCTATGTAAAATAATTTCTTCTCATCACACTTATGACCTTTAGTGTATTTTCTATCTGTTGTAGAAAAATCCTTTTGATATTTTCTTCCAATTGTTGTGGTGTCAACCTTGAAATTTGTGGAAATCTAGGAGTAGCAACACTTCCCTCTTTATAGAAGTGAGTGGTAGGCTTACTTGTAATACAATTTTACATTCAATTTTTTTCTTACCAAACTTTGAATGCTGCTCCAATGAATCGGAGTTCCCAAACACGGAAACTTCTGTTGGATGCTATCCTTTAAAGTACACATGAAGAGATCAATCTTGTGTTCCTCTAGAATATCAGTTACCCTTATATTCAATTTTTTTGAAGTCTTCAATACATCCCCACTAAACCCTTTTGTTTGAGATTTATCAATTGGCTAAAGGTGTTTCTCTTTGTATCCCCATAATTGTTCTCTTTCCTCCATAAAAATTGACCAAGTGACAATTTTTTTTATGGGAGCAAAGCCATCATTACCATACAAATGTATTTTGTTCTAAATGCTAAGAGATTTCAATGCATAACTTTTATGTGTTTTCCACATTATTGAAGTCAAAATATTACTCCATCACCCAATATGCATTACGGATCCTTTCCATCAAACTCCTCATATCATTTTTGGAATATGGTGGTTCTTCATAACATTAGAGTTTATGAAATCACGATTAAAATTTATTTTGTTCTCATCATGAGTTTCCTTTTACTATCTTGCTTCTCGCCATTAGGAAACATTTATTGTATCAGCTTTGTCAAACCTTCCATACTGCTTTTAGATCATTCTTCATGTTTTCTATTTTTTCACATCGATCTTAGCTACATAATGTCCATATTAGATTCCATGCTAACTTCCATGCCATCTATACTTAGCTATACCATTCTTAAAACCATCCATCTTATATTCCGCGCCTTTCTTCAAACCATCCATCTTAGTTTCCGGAGCCATTCTTCCAAAACTTCCATGTCATTTTTTGTCGCTCTTCACGAGAGCAAAATTTGTTACTTGCTCTTGTAAATTTGATATGTCATGTTTCCATTTCTTCATCTTCATGAGTCATAGTAGAGACCTAGGGGCTTAATGGGTGTTGAATTATTTTTTAGGAGCCATTTTAGAATGAAATACGTATATATTCTACAATATGCCCTTGGAATCAATTCAAATTGATTCTTGAACAAGACTTATGCAATTCGGGAAAAAAAAATACACACATTTACTTGCTTTTGAGGAGCTCTATATTGAAATTGAATTATCTATGTAATTTCAAATCTTCAATATTTGAAATTTGGCCTTTATGGCTACGGAAGCTAATAGAATTTCCACGGAGTCTGACCTAATTTGGATTCTTTGAAGGAAAAAGTTATGTGATATCACAATGACCCAATTATTAATTTGGTTTAGTAGAGCGAACTTGTACGACTTGCCGTGTCACTTTGTTTCCTCCCCTTTGGCTCTAAAATTTATAGAAAAGAAACCAAATTATGTGTAATTGCGGTCACTTTTTACGGCATTCAAATACGATGCTCGGAGAGAGAGTTATGAATATTTTCCCCGATAACCTCTTTGCGATAGAGTGGGGATCTGAAAAAAGACCCTACTTCCACATATTATATATCTCCAAAAATTTTAGGAACAAGCTTTGAAATTTTGTGACGATGTTCCTTAGGATTTTGGCTGCTCTATAAACATTTCAGCTTTTGACACACTTCATAAAAAATAAGTTATAGCGCAAATTCCGCAATGACTGTTTAGGTTAAATTCAGAGCCTACAAAAAGCCCTAACTTCCCATGAGATCCTTATCTCAGAAAATGTTGTGAACCAAGCTTTGAAATTTTGTGACAATGTTCTCAGAGTTCAAACTTCACCTCCTAAAAAATTTCAACTTCGAACCTTTGTAGAAACAAATTTATAGTAGAAAATTCCACGATAGGCTTGGTTTGGAGCAGCAAAAAACCACAGATACGAAGATTCGATACCAAATGTTGTGAAACCTGACTCTAAGAATAGAGAAGAAAGAAGATATCAACACCTTAGAAATAAGCCACTTCAAGGGGAAGCCTCCAATACATTACATGAATAGATAATTCTTGGATGCTACAAATATCAAAACCTCCTTTCTATATATAAGAGTCATCGGGCCTGATATGTAATCTTAGTGGGGCTGATGTAATCCTAAAATCGACTAACAATAATAATTTAAGAGCACAATAATAAAAATATGGGAGTTACGGGGGTACAATAATAACAATAAAGGGGTTACACTAACAATAATAGTATATACTAGTAATATAGGGACCTAACACTCTTCTAGAAGTAAATCATATAAATGTTACAATAAAAGGGCACTTAGAAGATTGTTGAATGTATTGATGTTGTAATTTATGAGTCTCTCTCGGCTCTAAAAAGGGAATACCAACAAAAAATGAAGATGATGATGATGTATATATTCATGTATCAAATAGAAACAATATAGAGAAGGTGAACCCAATGAAGCACCGGAGAAGATCTATACGAAAAAGACTCCATCCGGGTATGTTCGAGAAGAATCATCCAAAATCTCAAATTTTGGGAAAAGGGATCAGGTGTCAAACAAGAAGAACTTTTGTAGGATATCCTAGCTATCTCAGAATTTCTATCACTATTGAAGCGAATGTTAATCAAGCTAGCAAAGATGAATGTTAGATTCAAAGCCATGAATGAAGACATTCTGATTAAAAGAATCATACTTGAGGTGGTTCAAGACCTCTGATAAAAATGTGATTGAGTTGAAATGGATATTCAAAAACAATTTCAAATGAAAATGGAGATGTTAAATAGAAATAAAGCTAAGAACTTGTTTGTAAAGGGTATGCTCAACAAGAAGGTATAGCTTTTGAAGGAATATTTGCTCCTATAGCTAGAATTATTGCAAAATGCCTTGCTTTTAAGTTTTCAACAAATCAAAGTTTATCAAATGGATGTTAAATATGCCTTTCTTATTAGGGATCTAGAGAAAGTTTATATGGAACAAATAGAAGGATTAATTATGGGAAATGATGAAAAAATTGTTTGCGAGCAAGGCTTTATATGGTCTCCAATGACTCCCTCCAGCTTATCAGGTACTATCATCTTGAAAAGCTCTCTTCATCAACAAGGTTTCACAAAGGAAGTTTGTTGATAGTAAATTATACATAAAACTAGAATGAAAAATTGTTGATTGTATTTGTATATGTTGATGACATAATTTTTGGAAGTAATGAAGAGTCCAGCAAGGTTAGAAATTTCTTAGTATACATAAAGAATTTGAAATGCATTTACTTAGGTAACTAACATTTTTCTTGGCTTACATTTGCAACAAGAAGCAAATGCTTTCTTTTGTCTAAAGAAAAATATCTTAAAATGCAGAAAGAGAGAACATGGGATCACAGGCTATGACACATTGAGTATGCCAATGGTATATTTGGATGTAGCTTTAGTTTCTCAGGTAATTCTCTCATGGTGAATCAACAGAATATAAGATCCATGATTGATCTAATATATCTAAATGGGACAAGACGAGACATGATGCATGTAGTCCAGATTGTTGGACGATTCCAAGCTAATCAAAGAGTCTCATATTCGGGGATATAAAAATAATATTCAAATATCTCTGAGGACTCGAAGACTTTGAATTACATGGTATCAAGTAATTCTGATCTCACTCTTCATGCAACGGATACCAAATTGGGCTAGAAATGTTGATGATCGAAAAACCTTTGGTGGTGGTGCATTCTATATGAGAATATTTTGGTTAGTATCTTGGTTCAACAAAAAAGTAAAGTTACTGCTGCTTATCTCTGACATAAGAAAAATATGTGGCTGCCGCATCTTGTTGCATAAAATTCTTGGATGATACACAGGAACTCTACAAGACATTCAAATTTTCACCTCCCATCTCCATTTTATGTGATAATAAAAGTACTGTGAAGTATCTCAAATAATTATGTTATGCATTCCACTTTGTTATTTGTCCCTATCAGTATCACTTCCTACGTGAACAAGTGCTTGAACAAAAGGTAAATTGGAGTATGTTCCCTCCAAGAACAAGTTGCTAATATATTTACTAAACCTCTTCTTTCAGAAGCATTTGAATATCTCGAACCCGGAAATTTGAAATTGGTCTGCATATCTACGATCAATCTTATTAATTTGATTTAAATTTGATCTATTTGGTTTCTTAAAGACGAAGAAACGTATATACGCGATTTTTTGTGCATAAAGCTAGCGTATGTGTTTTCTTGACAAATTCTCTTGGTCGGTGCTCGAACGAGTTGTGGTGTTGTTGGGTAATCTCTCTTACCATTCCAGGTATTCATATTTACGTATCATTCTACGATGAAGATGCTTTGATGAATTGGTTGTTGAAAATGTTCGGGATGCAACGGCTTAGGGGAGCACTATCTTGCTAAAGGATGCATTTTTGGTATTGATTGGTTTCTTATATATGATCTCTCTCTTCAGATATTTTGGGTCCTATTTATGACATGTCAATTCTGTAATTTTATGAAAAGGGAATGTTGATATCATGATGAAAATTGTTCTATTCAGTCATGTAAGGACTGTTCTACTTTGTAAACCAACGGTTGGGTATTTGAGTCAATTATGTAATTCCATTTGGTTGGATCATTGATGTAAGTATTGATCCCTTGGTAATGGAAAGAGTCATACTGATTGATTATAGATATTATGTCATGAAAAATATGTCTGAAGATTCAACATGAACTCGGAAGGAGCATGGTTAAAATAGTGCCCTTTTCCTTGATGTCAAAGGGGGAGATGATTTTGGGTGTTTGAATGAATTCTTATGTTTAATGTATCTATCTTGTTTTGGTGATCAAACACCATCATAGTTTTGCCATCAAGTCTAAAGGGGAGATTATTTGGCCTGTAGTTCTTATGTCTTAATATTTGTCCTTAATGGCAAATCTCTCGTAAAAAGTGGAGAAGTATGTCTTTAGTAGAAGCTGAAAAGTCTGTCAAAGAAATGTGTAATGTCAAACAAAGATTTGGTAATATTCTTAATAGAAGATTCTATACACAATTTTTTCAGGGCCAAGTCGTATACGTACGGATAAGAACAATCCAAGTTGTGTAAATTTTTCACTCTAAAAATAAGATACCCGAAGAAGGCATTACCATGATATTATCCCACATGATTAAGTGCTATATCGTCGATTTTTTTTTTCCAAGAATACCATCGGCGGTTGTGTGGTTTGTTTTTGACTCATGGTATTGGTAAAAGAGCTAAATCTATATAAAGGAGAAGAATATCATAGTGAAAATGTGTGAAAGTGTAGAGGCTATCACTAAATACTTCTCTGCAGAGTATATGCATGGATGAACTTGTTTTATTGAAAGTTTGAATCTATGATGCACCCTTGGATAGATTGATGGATCGGGATCTCTAGACCTAAAATGACTATGTTCTTGCATGATCCATTGAAGAGATGATTAGATCTAAGACTTGGCTCATGTTTGAGGAGTGAAGAAATATGAGTAATTTCTATAGATCTAAAACGTTATCAAATTAATATTTATAGATCCTGTCTTGGATTCGCCTTAGTAAAAGTGCGTATGTAAGGACTTTGTTTCGAGAGAAAAGGCACGTATGTGATCGGGGGTTTTACGAAGCTTATTTAAAGTTATGTTTATTCTTGCTATTTTCCTATTTTACGTCGGTGAAGTCTTCATGTAGACTGAGTTGGCAGATAATGTATCTTGCTAAGTTGATTATGTACAAATATGATCGAGTGAGTAAATATGTTTTATGATGACGGCGGTAAAGGGTTGGAATAATAAAAATATATACGAGATAAACATAGACCGATCTAAGCCTAAACACATTACGAAAAGCAGTATTCACAAATCTATATATACGGAGTTGGTGGTAAGTAAAGCGTGTATACACACGAGGTTCGAGTGAAGAAAAGTAGCACCATGCTTTTTGAGATAATGAATGTTCACGATTGAATTTTATTCTTCATGCGGTCTGAAATGTGGTTATTAAAGTGTTCTTATTACAATGATCTCCTTTGTTCGGTTTGTTGTATTGGGTGAAGTTTATTGTTGATCTTTATGATTTGTGTTGAAGGTTGTGTGATCCGATATGAAAATTGATGAAATGTGGTCTATAGTGATTGAGGGTTGAAGCCTTCATTGTGGAAAGTAGAAGCTTCCTTCCCGGTAGAAGAGCTGGTGTTTAGATCGGGGGTTGAAGCTCCCATCGGTAGTGGGCACATTAGCGATATCGAGGGGGTTGTAGCTCCTTCCGGTTATGGCGGAATGGAAATTTGCGGCCATACGTAGGTAGATTCTATGTACGTATGAGTGTACATCATTACAATATTATAAGTAGTTTTCCATATAATAAATATTGAGACGAGCGATATGACGTTGGTTTCTCTGAGATTGGGTTTCCACCTTAAATACTGGTGTTCATGTGTTTTTCTCTTGTGTGATGATTTATTCTATTGTTAATGCACATATTTTGCTCAACTAATAGATGCATAGCGATAAATTTGAGTTAAATATTGTTTCTAAAGGTTTATAATTATATCGGTATACAAGTTTCTTTTGGTATATGCTTGTATCTGTAATTTGGACTCATAAATCCGTTTGTAATTCGGTAGAGAAAAATTTAAAAATTATCATTAAGCTCTAAATACTAATTCTCCCATTTCAGTATTTTTCTCAACAATAGTATCAACAAAGATACCATGAAGTTGATTCATGGATAGTTTTTATAATATCATTAAATTTTTATAGCGCTATAACTTTTGCATTGAATCTAATTTTGAAATACTATAACTTCATCAAGAAATTTAATAGTATTGACTATCTCATCCACATGAAGGAAGAATGTTGTTATTTTTAATCTTCTTTCATCCTTTAACTCAGCGCATTTGATGAACTTGAAGTTTTAGCTCTCTTTACCTAATCATACCCTTCATGGGTTCTTTGTAACTTGTCCCACATCTCCTTTGTTGATTTAAAATGCATATATTTGATAAAATTTGATTTTGAGAGACAACCTAGATGTCATTCATTACTTTTTTCACTATAGATGCAATCTGGTTTTCATCTTCATTAATTAAAGAGTTTTTGAATCTTTATATCCATCCATAAACACATCAAAAACATAAAAATCTGGTATTAGATATTATGTCATTCTCACTTTTCTAAAAATCATAAAATTTTTCCATTAAATAGAGAATTTGTTTGTGAAACCACCATCTTGACAAGCCATGCTTATTGTTGGATATTGCTTCAATGGTTAGACTACTAAAGAATATGTTGCAATACAATTTCAGAATTAATATTAATATACTAAGATGGGGGGTGATGGATGTATAAATGACTACGTTTACAATTTTAAAACAATTCAAACCATATAATGCATCAAACACACATAAGAAACACCTAAGAATATATGTACATAGAAACCCTTATAGAATTGAAAGCCACAAAACGTATTTGAATAATTCTTACGAGACGCTTATCTTGTTGCATCAATTTAATAGTACGACTAGAGCAGAAAAAATAAATCATTGATTCAAAGGAACCAGCTTGGTGGAAACACCAATCCTTGATTTGTCCTGTAAGGAGGTATTCTAATTTACAAGCACTAACCTTAAGAACCATAATCCCCTTTTCTATACTTATGATATGTTATATTCTTTACAAATATGCATATATGATTGACTACGATCTTCAAAATTCTATATCTTTGCTCTTTACTCTATATGAAACAAATTTTCCACCGCACTATATTCAATGCAAGATTAGTGGAATAGATTAACTTCTATCACTTATTGCAACAATTTTTTTTACTTCTTGATCTATCTCATCTAAAACATTAATACATACTTCTTTGTATCCCAAACTTCATTACTTCAACATTTTGTTTGGACAAGTGCATTACATAGGCTACATGTATTCTTCAAATTTCATCATACTTCTTCGTGATCAATTGCATAATATTCAAACTTCATCATATCTATGTTAGATAAGCAGTCATTATTTATTCAACACACTTCCACTACTAACTCTCTTGATTTGATTTATTTATAACAAGTACCCATATCTAGGTTTTATGCATCATAAAGATGTAATGCAGGTGGAAAATTTTCTTTATCGCCTTCACTAGGGCTAATACTATGGGAAGATATTATGAACTTAAAACAATTGTGCCTAAACAAAAACACCAAAGAAGAATTTGGATATACGAATGATCCGGATGTTGACTTATTATAACCACTGCGCCATAGGGGATAATCAACGAACCCATGACTACATGTTATGACATCAATTTAAACACAGCTCAATATTTTATAATGTCAATCCATTTTGGTACCAATATTATAACAAAATATATAGATAAATTTTCAGCTAATGAGATTTTAAGCTTATCAATAATTGATGACAATTTCTAATCATGCTTGAGACATCACTATAAAGCCTCCTCCCACACTTATCCAGGATTCGGCGGTGCCCAGGTAAATATGTGGCCAATTTTTACTATTATAGCGTGACCTCCTAGATTAAATAATAGAGGGGGTCGTATTTAGAAACATATTGAACTTCCTCAAAGCCCTACAGGACCCTAGGAGCTAAAGAATTATCAGTACCCTAACCTTGAGATAGACTTATTTTCACCAACATGAACTCTAGTAACATGCAAGCCTACGTCCATGAAATTGTAGACTTATCCCGATTGCATGCATATCACGCAAAGAGAACAGCCAGTCTGATTTTCCCACTTCTATGCACACCTTGAAAAAATATGCCACCTTTTTAGGGATAGACTCTAGATCACTACCCATAGCAGTGAAACTTTCCAAAGCAATAAATAATCTTGTAGACAAAGACTCTAACAAAAAATTTGATTGAGGACTTTCCTTATAAATCTTAACCATAGAACCATTTCATCAAACATATGGCATCGATGTAATCTACGAGGTCATGAATGCATATCGAAGACACTGGGAATTCGGAAACTTGTCGAGATTCACCAAGAAGGTCTAATATCCTTTCATAATAGTTTCAGCCAACATTTTAGCCCAGTACGGGCATTAATCAAACATTCATATATTCATAAAACATGTCAAGAGCCATAGATAATATGCATCATATAATCAACATATAGCTAACATATAAAATCTGAAATAACCAGCATATAAACCATGAAAACTTAGCCATAATATCACTATCATGATCAATACATATGCTCATAGATAAAAATATAAAATGCCTCTTATTAATATATGAAAATTCCAACAAAGTTAGGGACTTCCATGTACCACCTGACCATAGATTGGGTTGAGACAAATATCACTTTCATCCAGTCACCCCCCTGCCATATTCCAAGCACAAATGTGGTATCTCATGGAATAAAAACAAACAAAACCACTTAAGCTTCAATATGCCAGCCACCTCAACCCTCAGCAGTGAATGATTCCACCTCATGGTCACACATCACTAACCATCACTAGATTGGTCTCTAATCAAGTTTTAGGGCCACGGAGCGTTTTTCAACATCGGGACTAGTAACTCAACCCATAGTTGTCGCATGGCTCCATATTTTCCAACCAAGGCTCCGTACTAAGTATCTCCAACCCACCAAGGCAATTTTCAGCAAATCTCTAGGACCCAGTCACTCAACTGCAAAGGCTGAGGTCGGGGCTTCTAGAAGCGTTTTCAACCAAGGCTCCGAGAACTAATAACTCAACCTACCAAGGGCACCGGATAATTTTTTCAACCAAGGCTCGAAGCTGGTAACTCAACCCACAGCCATTGAAGACATGAGCACCGAATTAGAAAAAAAATGGGAAAAAGCAAACACCATGGTTTTCCGGAAATGAAAGGCTAGGTAAACCATTGTCAATCTAGAAATCCTCATGCCAATGACATATCATAACAAAATATACATTCATAACCATGCATGCCAAAACCCCAAAGGAAAACATACATGAAGCTAGATACCAAATCAATCTATTGTAGTTATTGATCCACCTTTTCCCTTGAACTTTTCCTACTTTCCTTTCCTTCTTGCTTCAAATCCGGAGTGATACTAGAATGCTCCAAAAATTCTCCAATATTCCTCTAATTGTGCAGATGAGAGAGAGATAATAGAAGAGAGCTCCACCCCAAAATTGTCAAAAGGCTAACACCAAAAAAAGCCATGAAGCCCTGATCCTCATAAGCCTTTTTATCATTGAGGACTCTATTTTATTCATTGTCCTTAATTTTTAATTAATTTCACTCCTCACATGAAACTTGTGACCTTTTCTACATCCTCTTCTCCTATTTTCCTTTATTTCATAAATAAAATGCCAATTAATTCCACTTTTCCTTTTCAAAGCCTTTGCTAATTCTTTTGTCAATTTCCTTAGCCATAATAAACCAAAATGAACACCCACTAGAGGATGTTTTCCCAATATTTAACTTGGAATACATGTCCACTAACCTTGGTCTTATACTTTTTACTTGGAAATTCAAGCTGAGGTTGTTTAGAAAATCCTCCCCTTGAGGGGACCACCATCCCTAGTGTTCAGTAGCTACCTATGACCAACAAGCCACTTAAAACAAAACATACTACCCATAGAACTTTATAATACATCTCGTTCATGATATTCTGAGACCAGTGAAAACATGAAAAGCACACAATTTGTGGAGGATTTATAACATAACTCTCATTACGGTGTTAAAACATCCTCGAGCCACTAAAAACAAACATACCCACTTACATAGAGCTTTATAATACATCTCATTGCAATATTTGCAATGACCCTCTCTTGCTGTAACCAAACACATAGTTTCTGGAGCTTTATAACATAACTCATTACAATATTAACAATAACATCACCTCATATACTTATGCATATTTTATTCAGCAAAAACAATCATATTGTCTATATAAGGATTTATAAATCTAGCTTGATACGATATTTATAATAGTATACACATAAATATATACATTTGATCTAACCAACAAACAAGATCGACTCATAGTATTATATGCCAATCCATAGGATCACACCCTCAAAAGTAGTACTCTAGATTCACGTCCTTCCCGGGAAGTCTAAAATCCCATTGCCAAAGTTATACATCAATGTCCCAACCTTTAGTCTGCGCTACTTTTCCTCTTAGTGAATAATTACTGGCTCATTATTCTAGGGCACACTCCCAATGTGCTTATTATTCCATCCAGAAATGCTAATGACCAAAATAGATGTATTCCATGACCTTCACTTTCCTACTACACAATCCCTCTGGAAATATGGTCACCCCCTTTCATGAAATCACATACCTTTCAAGTTCTGTGGGAATCCCCTTCTCTGCTACATAGTCCCTCGGGCGACCCTCCTTGACAATATTTCCTCACATCGGACGGTCAAAGAGCAAGCTATATCCTTTTGCCTTAAAGCTATCCATATCGATCATAGGATCTTCATGGAAATCGATGGACACTATTGGATGCAGTTTCCTATGATAAGCACTATCTTAATTCTTTACCAACATACTATTACATGTTCCAATTCTTTTCATTCTTGCTACTAATTCATTGACAACAAATTCCATCCGGTAAGTTATTTTCATGCTTTGCAATACCAAGCACATAATTTCCATTACGGTAAATACATAGAAATAAATTAAAATCATACCTCATTGGTAGCTCATCGATACAAGGTACACTTGTAATTTTCACTTCTTCTTGTCACAACAAGTCAAACTATTTGTTTGATTAAATCATCATGTATAAACATATCACATTTGGTTAGCTCAAAACACAACCATCATAAATCATAATCATAAATCACATGTAAATAAATCAAATTCATATATCACATGCATAATTAAACCGAAATAAAATATTGATACTTATCCTTCAATTAGTTCTCTTCTTCTACCTTTTTTTCTTCACCCTTTTTGTACCTGCAAGATCAATTACCACACCCAGTAAGAACCCAATTCCTTCTCTTTTCTTCAAGCTGCATTACCCCTTTTACCCACACCCACGTTGCACCACACAACATATACACCTACACACCGTGTAAAACACACTTTATACACCTATACATAGTGTAAAACATAATACATACACATATACCTAGTGTACAACAAAATACATATACGTAAATAAAGTATAATGCAACACATACAACCACACCTAGTTTACAACCCAACACATACACCCACACATGGTGTACAACGAACACATATACCTACATGTTATACAACACATACACACCTACACTTGAGGGTATGCAAACACAACATGTACACCTACACATGATAGCACAAAAAATTAAATATATGTACATCATACAATAAAATGAATACACATGTCGCGACAAAATGACTACACAATACTTAACACGGCACCACATACCAATGCAACGTATACGATGTGTACACAATACAACATGTATGATGTGTACATAATACAACATGTACGATGTGTACACAATACAACATGTACACGGTGCTGCACAATGTGTACACAACATCACATGTACACAACACCCACACTTGCACAACATGTACATCTGCACATGTACGCAACACCACCGGGTGCGTTTACACAAAACCACATGTACACAGCACCATGCACGACATGTACATACCACCACACATGCACAACACACCATGTACACAACACGACACGTACAATCTGGCACATCAACACCACATGTACATAGAAACATATGTACAACATACACACCACCTCATATGTACACAACATAAGCATATGAAACATTCACAAAGCTTCATATGTATAGAACACCACATATCCAACATGCACAAAACACCATATGTACACAATACCAGGATATCCAACATTCACACAACATAATATGTATACAAGGTACCATATCCAACATCCATATAACACCATATGTACATATAGCGATTAAAAAACATGTACACTTCATATATACAACACTACATGTATAAAACATCAAGATTACAACATACACAACATATATACCTGATACTTGATCTTGCACATCTAGAAAAACATATACATCTACTAAAACTTGCTTCTAGTGTCTTTCCATGATCATGCTTATCGACATGTCATGAGATCACATTTATTTCATTCCATTGATGTATCCCTCATTATAGCTTTCATAACACCAAACGCAAGCATATCATAATCATAATATAAATTCATATCTACATTATCCTAACCTCATATAATTGTAAGGCTACACTCTTGCCACTTGATTCATACTAAGACCAGGCTCTTCATGACATTCACCTTCATAAGAAATAATTCCTTCACAAAATTATTCCTAATAATCGAGTCATACAATGACATACATACACATACATATATACATATAAAAATTAGCATAAAACGTCAAAATCATGATGACCATGTCAAAAAACAACATATACATACATATATACACATCATCATAATCATGATGACAATATAATGCCAGGATAATATCATAAGGGAAAGTTAAGAGAACTCTCTTTATCTATGCAATGCATGCACAATATTGAGCAACATTTCCCAGCACGGCGAGGCATTTGACATCTCAATCCATTTACTTTACTTTCACCATTGCATTCCTCCTTGAAAATCCACCACTGATCATTTTCCCAATGAACTGACAAATAACTATTTTCATATTCTTACCTTCAAATTCCTTTACTCCTTTGCGAGACCATTTTAGGTCTTACATTACCTTTTAGGTACCACAAATATCTCCCCTAAGCTCTAAAAGCATAAAAATAGCAACAAACACCGTAAGATCTATCCCCATGGATTCCCAATTCTACCTTCAAAGATTTTATGGAAGTATATTTTCCATGAAATCCCTACATCATACTATGATAGTCACATAACTTTCATTATAAATAAACATAACAATATACCATCTATCTTATCGCTATATCAACTTCTTGACACATGCTTCCGAACACATGCATCATATCTCAAGGGACTCAATTCCTTGAAGAATCTATCGCTTGACCATCTATTATGCACGTAAAATACATGTTCACCAAATATAGTACATATCCAAATAATGTCGAGAAAAATCAGGTTAATAAAGACTTATTGTATTCATTGAAAGTGCTCATTCATTTGGAATTGTGGTTTCAAAAACATAGCTAAAGGAATTATCTTTAGATCCTTTCTTTTACCTTTTTCTTCTTTATCAAATCACTCAATTGTTAGCTATATAGAAAAATCAACTATTACCTTTCATGCAAATACTGATATGTTTTTCATCATGAAATTTGATACACATATCATCATGTTCCAAAGATCAAGATATAAAGTATATATTAATTGAAATCAACCTTTAATGAGATTAACAAGCATGTCATAATAAACTCACAAGCACAAATCACATAATACTAAAACTAGCACCACTTACACTCGATACATATTAGGTATAACATATGTGTTAGTATAACCATCTTAAAAAAAATATTAACGCTTCATGAAATCTTATAGACACATATAAATAAAGAAATTAATCAAAATTCAAACAACTTGTAAACATAACATGTTAAATAGACCAAATAGATATGCTAATGAAACTTGTACCAGCATGTATCTTTAGGGTAGGCTGCCACATCTTCTCAAGTCAATCCAGTTATTATGACACCAATATCACAAGTATATTGACTCATACCTAAATACCATAACCATCTGCGAATTGATCTAGATTAGCATGATACATATAGATCAAGATCTTAATTGATACCATAATCATCATGCATGTGACGAAATGCATATAACATAAGTTAACTAACATTCATAACTAAGCGAACACCATGAAGCATATGACCCATAACCGTTAACTAGCACATCTGTCATGTGCATACAATCAAAACAAAAATGAAATAGCAGACATGTGTATAACCCTAATGCATATAAGAACCGACCCAAAAAACATACCTTCATGGACAACATACAAACTTGTATGATGGTCTTCTCTTACCCCAAGTTCCAATGTTGAAATGTTGCTCACAATAATATAAAATCTCTGCTCCTATCTCTCAACACATCAACATCATGATAATGACATAAAAAATGAATATCACGATGCATGCATAACAATCACATAGACAACTAATATCATGCATGGAAATCAAGAGTGCCATCAGATCAAGTGTTAGACACAAAGAGCTACGATACCAATTTGTAATAGCATCCTCCCACCCAAGTTCAACCGGTCCACCAAAGTAAATATTTGTGAGTTACTGTAGTGTGACCAACCTCCACAAGTTTAATTAAGAAAAATGAGGTTGATGACTAGAAATTTCTTGACCTTCCTCGAAATTTTGAGAGCTAAAAAACCACTCAGGGTGCTCTAACCTACAGGCTAAGATTGCTTTTTCACTAATCTAAACTCCAGTCACATGCAATAGTCTGCATCCATGCGAATGTAGGCCTCAGTTGCATGGATAAGCTTACCGAGAATTGATTTTAGTCCCAATTTCTCGGTTACGTACGCAACTATGAAATATGTACCACCTTTTCGGATAGACTCGATCACTACCCGAACTTGATGAAACTTTCCAAAACAATAAATGACACAAAAAACCTCCTAAGATAAACTTGATCGAGTACCTATCGACGCCAATCCTAACCATGACATTAATTTCATTGAACACATAATGAGACACATAATCTACATGTCATGAATGCATATATGAAAATAGGGGTATCAAATTTATCTAAGATTCACCAGAATTTAATGCCCTTTCATAATAGTTGTAATAAATTTTTTAGTCATGCATTCCTTGACCATTCATATATTCATCAACATTTCAAATCCATAATAAATATACATCATATAATCAACATATAACCAACATATAAACCAAAAAATAACCAACATATAAACCATGACAACAGCCATAATATCACGATCATAATCAATACATATGCTCATATATCACAATAGAAAATGCCTCCTAATAACATATGAAAATTCCAACCAATTCAAGAGACTATGTGTACCACCGTATAGATTGAAATTTGGACTAAATCTCTTTTTTAGCTAATCACCCACATGCCATATTCAGCATGATTGTGGGATCTCATGGAATAACAAAAAAAAAACCAAACCGGAGACCGAGAGGCCAAGCATCAACCCTCAACCCCTTTGATTCAAATTCTTGATTGGACATCACTAACCATCACTATATCGGTCTCTACCCAAGTTTTGCAAGGATCACAGGAGTGTTTGTTCCAACTTTGGCTCAAGGACCTTAACTCAACCCACAACTATAACGGGGCTCCAAAGAAGTTTTCCAACCAGGATATAGGACTAGTAACTCGATGAACCAAGAGCTCTAGGGTGTTTTCCAACCAAGGCTCCGGACTAGTAACTCAATGCGGGATTGATCTAGGGCTTCAGGAGCATTTTTCCCAAAAATGATCTAGGGAACTAGTAACATCCTTAAAGCGAAAGTAAGGGTCATGAGCTGCAATCAGGAAAAAAAAATGGTGAAACCAAAACACCATGGCTATCTAGAAATGAAAAGGCTATGAAAACCATTGTCGATCGAGGCGATCACTCCATGCTAATAATAGATTGCAGAAGAAAAAAAAAAAAAAACCACATGCATAACCATGCATGCAAAAATAACAATGAAATCATACATGAGCTCAATAACTACAAAGAAATCCTCTTGTAGCCATTGATCCACCTATTCCCTTACACTCTCCTACATTCCTTTCCTTCCTCCTCTAATCGAAGTGAAGGCGGAATGCTCAGAAATTCTCAAGATTCCTACAAGTGTGAAATATTATGAGAGAATAATATAAGAGAGCTCACACAAAAAAATTCAAAAGGCTAACAGCATTAAAAATCCATGAGAGCCAGTCCTCGAAACCTTTTTTTGATCATTTAGGCCTCTATTTTATTCATTTTTCCTTCAATTTCCTCCTCACATAGGCTTGTGACCTTTCACCTTCATTTTCTCTATTTTTCCTTTATTTCATAAATAAAATTCCAATTAGCTCACTTTTCCTTTTCAAAGCCTTTTCTAATGCCTTTTTCAATTTCCTTAGTCATTATAAATCTGCATGCAGTCACCCACTTGCTCATGATTTTTTACCCAACATTCAACTTTGAATATGTGTCACTGACCTTGGTATTATATTTTCTACGTAAATTCAAGCCCCATGGTGTTGAAGAGGTAAATCCTTTGCGGACGGAGGCGATCCCTACCCCAGCCGGAACGGGTCTGCTGCTTGATCGTCCAAATGCTCTGAGCGCAAAGTTCTAATTGCGAATAAACGGACCAATGATGGAGGCCTACCTGGATTCCAATGCATGATTATTTAGAAGAGAACCGAGCGCTCTCGTTCCTGCGGCCTCGGCGGATACGATCCCACGATCTCAGAGTGAACGGACACACACATGCAAGAAACAACACGAATACGAAGCATAAAATCCAGAATGCTGCTTGACTATATCGGTCGAAGGATATAAATCATCATTATCATAAGTGAAAGCAGTGGAACCATAATAGTCATTCATTAATAAGCAATCGAAAGAGAGTACCTTGATATTCGACGGTGAGGTCTCCTTCGGAGGGTCTCCCGATCGTACACGTCTCGCAAAACTGCCCAAGGATGGGACAAGCCTCTCTTAGAGTCTCTCGGCAGTAGTCTCCTTGCTTGAGTTTGGCCTTAAGGGAAGAATGAGGGGCTCTCATGACATTAAGGCTCTTGGGAATTTGAGAACTTGGAGATTCAAGACTTGGGCACTTCAAGACTAGCTTGCAATGGCAATGGGAAAGCTTTTATAGATGGAGGAAGGGGAGTTGGGATCCCTATAATCGTGGGATTGGCCCTCTCTTCAAGGAAGCCTCCATAAGAGGTGGAAAACCACTTCCCTTCCATGGAACTCTTGGAGCCAAACTTCCCAACTCAAGATAGATAATAGTTTTAAAGTGCAATTGAAACGAAACACATCTTATTCTAAAAACCTCCTTAAATTGGTTGGCGAAAGCTGCGACTGCAGGACTTGACGTAGGTTGGCGCGGCCTCTTTGTAGGATTTTCTCATTGGCGCGAGTGATAGGCTTGGATACACGGCTGTACAAAGTGATGTTTTTATGGTTTTTTGCAAGGAGATGTCTTCGGGGCAATTGAAGCTCATGTGTTTAGAAGGAATGCAATGATAATGGTTTCAAGGCATGACATTGCTCACTGGAGTCATAAAATGGGCCCTCCAATGTGCGGGCCCGGGGAAAGGTGAGGATGGTGACAGAGTGCGTATGTCGATCTGTGCCCCCTAAAGCATGAGGCCCAAAGAGAGAGAGGGTGGGAAATGGCACTGCAGGGACGTGTCCGTGAAACTCCACAGTTGGAAAACACTGCGTGGAGAAATACAAACGATATCTCAAGTACATGATGTATATGTGGTATGGACATAGCCATCCCAAACGAGTATACAATAATCCGGATCAGAGGTATGGACGCGGCCATCCGGTGAGAGTTGATAAATAGACTGGGGTATGGTCACTGACCATCCCGTCATGTAAATAATAATCCCATTGCGGCTGGATTACAACGGACACAATCCGGGGTCTTGCGCTCCATCTCGACCCGAACAAAGTACAAGTTCGAGCATCGAATATGTGGTACCGAAGTCCAGACATGCAAGAACATCGTACGATTACCGGCCAATGATGAAAATTTGTTAACGGAGGACGTGCAAGAGAACCACCACTAATACTTGATGGTCCTCAAGGGTACTACGGAGTACAATCTACGGTATGTGAATCAATGGGCTGGGCGTCGAACACCCATAGAATCAATCGATCGGAGGCCAATGATGAAAGCCTCACGTCGAATGCGACAAACACACTTGCTGAGGCATGCGGGCTCAGGGTACCATAAGGGAGTTTTGCAAATCGGCCTGCAGATGAAATTTGAAGTCGACGGGAAGTGACCTTGATCGAAGGTGGGCCACAATGTTTCCCACATCATCGGCACGAACGAGAGGAACGCGGTGTTTTGTTGTGAATCGGGATCATATGAAGTGGGAAGGTTGATGTTGCGAATTCGACTTCTCTTGAACATATAACGGCGTAGTGGTTTTGGCGATTATTTGACATCAACGGATACGAGAGGTCATGGTGACGAGGAAATGAGAAGAGGAGGGGTCAAAAGTTATCCAAACCCACGAATGAGAGTAGAAAAACAAGATGAGATGTGTCCCCAACTTTGACACAAATGCGGAGCCAGTGCCATGTTCGAAGGGCATCTTTGTAGACACGACAATGATGATGGTTCCATTTTTTCCCCCACCATTTCTGGCGAGTACCCCAATTATTTTTTATAACAAGCTTGAAGGATAGCATATGCTTGTAATATAAAATTACGCATCGGGAAAATCCATCCTAGTACATTTAACGAGCCCTAGGAAGGAGGAACTCGGAGAATGTCATTTTACCATTTGAATCCAGGTGTCATCGGGGGTTTAACGAGGTACGACAAGGAAGAACCCGGCGTCTTTTCATGTTTTAGAGAGTTTGAAAAGACGACGGAAAACAACTCCAAATGTCCCTTTTTAGTAAATAGTTCCTCGAGATCAGAAAAGGTGAAAACAATATGCGAGAAAACCTCTAGTCGCGATAGGCTAAGGTATCCCGATGGCAGAAAAAAGGTAACGTCTTTGGGTGGATGTCGTTTATTGTACTTTAACGAGATTGAAGCTGACAAAGGGCCTCGGCAATCTTTTCATGTTTTAGAGGAGTCGGAAAAAGAGCTGAAAGATGACTCTAGAAGTGACTTTCAGTGTTTTACCCAAGTCCAGAAAAAGTATAAAATACAACTGTTCTAGCCGTTTACGTTGCATAAAAACACATTTACACACGAAAGAACAAGTGTAAAATCCATTTTCGACAAAACATATGAAGTTTTAATGAAAAATGACTTTTAAACTTAAAATAGAGCTCAAAAAGTTATAAATAAGTCTAAATGGCAAAAATAAAATTCTTTCACTTTTTACACGAGTGAAGAGCAACATTGGTCACTTCTTGTGCAAACTTACGGCGGAAGATTCTGACAGGTCGGGCCACCATTCGAGTTCTGTCAGTTCCGAATTAAAAAGCGCTTCCTCATTCTTCATTTCAATCCATTTTTTAATAGTTTTCCATCATGCGATAGACTTACATGGCAAATTTTTAAGCTTTTAGGAGCTCAAGCTCATTGGCGGGTATCGGGCACGGACCGGCCTTGATAGACATAGAAAAATGCTCGCGCCAAATAAGCATTTATTCTCATAAATGGCCTTGACCATTTAATTAGTAGCTAACAATTCAACATTTTGATCAGGTTGAATGAATTTTGAAGCTCAACGAGAGATCTAATTGAGTTTGACCATGTTGATGTAAGGAAATGAAAAAAATGGTGATTGAGTGGAAAGAAAGAGAGCATGGGGAAGAGGATGAAATGGCCATGGAAAATGAGGCACACATGAATGCCCTCGGGCCTTTGTGGGCTCAGAAATTCTTCCTAACACCTTGTTTGCGTGCTCAACTGAGCTGCCCGATTTTGGTGAGCATTTGGGATGACAGAAAAAATATTCAAGCTACGAGACCGGAGTGTTGGGCCCGGATGTTTCTAATGTGTACTTCACAACCGTGTCAGCAGCGGAGGTCGATTACCCATGCGGCCCAGTGACCGGATTGGGTGAGAAAATGGAGGAAGTGATGTACGAGTGTACTTACGGGCTACAAATGGGATCAAGGTAAAAGGTGGATATCACACTATCACGATTTGGTACTTCACAGTGAATTACATACCATCTACGTGGAGCATTGGGATCCTTGACCTGCTACATGAAAGCGATGAAAGCCCAACTCTTGAGCGGCTTTAGAAGTGCATGAGTCCCATCTTGTTTAGCGTGGAGCCTGGCAAATAACGATCCAACATGAAGAAGGCGGTGACGAGATGCAAAAAAGACAAAGTGACGGTTTGGTATGGAGTCCATCCTGGTATCATTCATTAGACGATTACCAATCTTCGGAGACCTTGAAGACGTTAATGGCCAGACGATACCATGGCCGAGAATGGCTGCGTTGGGCAGCAATGCCAGGCAGGAGAGGCCTTGGTCTTGGAGCGGAGTTTTGGGTGGTTGCGGCTGATTGATTATGATTGGTACGGCCTTATCTGGAACAGACACTACTGGAACCGGATCTCCTTTAGGGAGGGAAGGGTGGAATGAAAATTTGGAGTATGATCACATTTTTTTATTTTTTTATGTTTTATGATTTTTTGTTAATACATGCTCCGTTGTGTGAGTTACATGCGTATCACGGATGTTAGCCCCAAAGGGAACCCGGTAGGATATCTCTATCGCCTGGAAGAGAACTTCATTCATGATCCAATCCCCTCGCAGGAGGCGGAAAGGAGGAGAGTTGGTTCGGAGACACCAGGGGTGCCCAAGGATTCGGACTACGCTTGGGGGCCCGGCGGATGTACGTTAGCATATCGGGAGACATCGGTGGGAGTGCCTAGTCGCCTCCAGATCTCTTGGCGCCTAGTGCGTGCGGTGACTTGTTATCATGAGCACCATGTAGACTAGCTTCCTAGGGTTTTATTTCATGAATATTTTGAGACGTGTCGTCTCCGGTGTAATAAGATGAACATGTATATTTTTTGATCTTATGCGACACACACTATGTAAACATTTTGATATACGTATATATACATATCTATTCTGGATGGATTTTCCTTTTACATGTGATGATGATTTACAAGCTGGCATAAATGTCTATCTAACACCAAATTAGCTACGCATCTGTTAATTTATTCATGTACCGAGGTATATCTTTGATATGTAATATAGTCAAGATTTATTTCCGATGGCGAACATGAAGATACGGACGTAAAATGTGTGGATTTCTTACGGAATACGGCGGATTCGGTTATGTCTCTGAGTTGTGAGTCCTAAATACCATGATTCACGGATACCAGGTTTGGCCTGAGTTAATAATTCTAACACGGCACTATATTCGCAACGTTATTTTGTAGCACGTCCCGGACACACACACCTTGCGAGGTTCACCAACTCACGAGCGGAGATCATAGATTACCTGAAATTTGCGAAAATGATTCACGGTACTACGGGAGGCACCATCCACGAACCCAACAAGCAGTTGATGGACATCTACACAATCAAGAAGACTTGATACGTGAGAAAGAAGCGTTTACTTGCACACCACACCACACATGCACACAAATGAATAAACACACGTATGTACACACACCACACAAAAATGACTTTAGCGTGTGTTCTTCGAGTACAATAGCCATTTAAAGGCTGCTTGACAGAACTCCCTTCATAATCTATAAACTCGTAGGCCCCATTATTTAATACTCGTTTAACTATATAGGCCCATGCCACATGGGTTAGAACTTCCGCCCCAAACATGTGCTTGATCATACGGGAGGACAAGGTCCCTTCAACGAAGGAACGTGGTGGCTTAGATTGATGCGAGAAGTGAGCTTTGACCCGCTTCTTTTGTGCCTCAATGACTAAGCTGACTAAGCGGCGAGTTTCATCCCCCTAACTTGGATTCCGGATATAGGAAACGCTCTTTAATAGCAGTAATCGGAGTAGAGGATTCTACGACTAATTTGAAAAGAAGGAAACTCGCATTCAACGGAAGAGTGGCTTCCGGACCATACACCGATTGAAATGGTGAACCTGGAAAGTCGCACTCTTAACGGACGTTCGGTAAGCAAGAAGTAGAAACAGTTGGAGGTCTTGATTTGATTTATAGTCCCAGCGCATTCATTGAAGCATGGTGACCAAAACTTGTTCTTGCTCAGCACAGCCCATTTTCACGAGGTAATATGGCGTTGAGATATCGATGGCGTAAGCCCAACCTCGATGTGGGGGGGGGGCTCGGCCATCATATAATCTCAGAGGAAATGAGTACCATGGTCGGTGGCGATGGCACCGAGGAACCCGAAATGCGCGATGATGTGGTTGAGAGAATGGATTGAGCAGGCATTTTCTGATCGGCCGCAAGTGTAGGCATCGCTTCGGCCCGCGGGTGAGTGATCGGCGGCTACGATTATATACGCATGCCCCCGTGGGAATAGGGGTTACACGTCATAAAATCCACGTCCCATTTAGCAAACGGGCCAGCAGTATACTTGAGGATGCAAGGAAGAGGTGGCGTGCGCATCTTGTATTTGAAATACACAGCATGTGACATTTGAGGCTAGCAAATGTCTGATCTTTGAATATTGATGGCAGGAAAGTATCTTTTCATAAAATATTTTGAGCGATGGCATATCAGGACATATGTCCACCAGGGCGCCACTATGGTATTCATTGGGGGCCTTTTCGGCCCTCTTCCAAGGTAAGGCACCGGTGGAGCACCAAATCTGCTCCAACATCGTATAAAAGTATCTCCTACGATGCGGTAGGGTTGAGAATGATGCCGAATTTGACGTTGAGATATTTATTCAACTCGGTAGAAATGTGGAGGTACGAAGATACGATTATGTCGCCATGCAGGTCGCGAGAATGCGATGAGGAAAAGAGTTTCGTCCCCGGATGATCCTCGGAGTGTGAAGGAGTGGAGTCTATCGGGAGTGAGCATATACGATCTACGAAAACAAGTGATTTCGTTGACTTAGCGATTATTAGAACTCTAAGTAAAACTCCTATAGGATAACGATCCATTTGGAGTATTTGCCCCCCAAAATTTTCTAGAGGGTATATGTCATGGGGTTGCAATCCAAAACCAATGTTATCATGCGCGGCGGGATGTAATGGTGGCTTATTTCCTCGGCGGTAATAAACGACTAAAGCCAACTTCTCGACATGAGCATAGCATGTTTTACCGTGTCGAGAAGGTTTCGTGATAGATAATAAACGACATGTTCATTACCATCATCATCATCACACTTTTGAGAACCATAGCAACGTGAATTGCTAAACGCGGCGGCGAGATACAAGTGAAATCACGATGATAGTCGGAGGACGAAGCAAAGGAGCATTAACGATAGCGTCTTTTGCTTCTCGAGATTCTTTGAAATTTCGTCCCAATGAAGGGAACATTCTGCTTTAATAAGTAGCGTAAATCCTTTAGCCACCTTAGCGTAGTTCGGGATAAAAACATGAAGGAAATTTTCTTTTCCTGAGACTGCGCAATTGATATAATGAGGAGGGTGATGAGGTTGATGATAGCCTTGAATTTTAAAGGGTCAAGGTGAATTCCATCTTTGGAGACTATGAATCCCAAAACGGCCATAATCCATCTTGAAGATGCATTTATGAGGATTAAGCCTAATGTTAGCATCTACGGCGAAGGAAGATGCGAGAGGTGTTTAGGTGATCCTCTCGCCCTGAATAGGCGGCAAGTCATCCGAATAAGGGCCCGAACGATATAGCGAATGTCATGGAAAGCATGACGCCATGTTGAAAAGTAGCTCCCGAGCGTTCTTGAAGCCGAACGAGCTTTTATCTGGCAATTACCTGGACTGATGAATGTGGTCTTGTGTTGATCCTCGGGTGCAATATTGATACGATTATACTGAGAAATCGTCCATCAAAGAATGAAATCTCGCCAGGCACATTCGTCGATGTCCCGAATTGATGACGAATTAGGATAGTTATCTTTGGAGCGCGATTAATGTCGCATTATTAACCACAGACCTAATAGTACCTGCTTTTTATCAACGGGGAAAATGTTAGAAACCCACGTGCAGCAGGGGGGATAGGATAAATAAAACCCGCATTCAGAAGTTTTTCAACTTCTGCCTTAATTGCGGCGGATTTCCGAGGATGCATGGGGCGTAAGCGTTGGCGCACGGGCTTCGCACCAGGGTAGGTTTGAATCTCATGCACTACGATACTGTGATCAATCCCCGGCATTTCCTCGTAGGACCATGCGAACACATCTCTGAATTCTTTAAACAAATCAGTATAGACTTGAATCTCATCGGGAGAACAAGTCACTCCCACGTGAATATTCTCAACGATTCCCGGTTTAACGGAGATGTTGATCGGGACGGTTTGAGTGATGTTACTCAGGTTACCCTCCGAAAAAACCTTGTGCATCAAAATAGGCGTTTGAAGAGGAGGGGTAGGAACCTGAGTAGCATAACGCTCCAGACAGTCAATCATTGCCCCCAAGCTAGGCATAACAGAGGAGCGATGATGTCCATCGCCCCAAGGCAGCTCCTCAAGAGACATAGTTTCAATGATGGCCTCATCAGAATGAAAATTCTCTTTGAGAGGATCAGGTGAATCGGCCTGACCAAGCCAGGGGGATTGAGAGTAGACGTCGAGAGCCATGCTCAAAGGAGCATGCTGAGGAGGTGGAGGATCAGATGCGGCAACAATTTCACAGTAGTTGATCTCTACTAGAGTCAAGGGCATTGATTCTCCAAACTCAAACACCTTCTTAGGCGTAGGAATAACCCAGGGGTCATCGGACCTGGAAATCATGTTAACTTGAGCGGTGTGCGGTGGTGGTGCGGGAAAAATACCCATGAGGACTGGGTCTTTGAAGAGACCAGGTCCTACACTGTCCGGGGGATTTGAAATCTGATCCACGTATGGCACGTTGTTCTCGGAGGTAGAGGTGAAAAATGACAACTGATCCATCGTGACAATTTTTCCCTCGTGAGGGAACTTAAGGAGTTGAAAGACGGCGGACGGCACGCAGAGCATGGCATGGGTCCAGCTGCAGCCGAGAAGTATATTGTAGTTGAGCCTGGCGTCGACTACTTCTACTTCCACGTTGATAGTCTTCCCCTGTAATGTGATCGCTAGACTCTCGAGAACACCCAGGGGTTTGGATTCCCGACCATCAAATGCCTCGAGGGCATTGGGAGATGACGAAAGGGCTGGAGAGCCGATGGCCTTCCAGCAAGCGGAGGACATAACGCAGGTAGAGGCACCTTCATCCACCACGGCCCTATGAATGTTAAGACCGTTAATCCCGACTTGAATGACAAGAGCGATTTGATGTGGAAGCCGGGGAGTGAAATTCTCTAAATCGAAGGTGAGAAAACTCGAATCGGCGGGATCAATGCCCCCGATCGCAGACAGTAAAGCCTTCCGTTGCGAAGGACAACTTTGAAGAACTTCTAGCGCAGACATAGCAGACGGCGCCTGTGCCAAATCCTCAACAATGTTGTAGTGTTGAGCGGCATGAGCGTTTGGATTATAAGAAGATCTTCGAAGAATACCTTTAGAAGGTGGCTTCACAACGGGTTCAGGAGTAGGCTTCTCGATTTCCAACGAACTGGAGGCAGGTAGGGGAGGCGGTCCATCCGCAACTGCCTTCCTGGGGGCCTGCCGCGATTCGTTGTAATCCTTCGAACACATAGCGACAGAGATAGGTGCAACACTCTTCACCATGAAAACTTGGGACCCAAATGGTGCAGATGGTGACGACTGTTCGACCATCTGGGTCTGCTGAGATGGGAATGGCTCTTTTAGAACTGTCGGAGTCCCTTTAGGGCCCTTGAGAAGTTGACTAACCTCGGATCGTCGTGGACAATCCTTAGTATAATGGTCCCCTTCACAAATGAGGCAAGGGTACTTCGGTTTACACTGAGAGCCATCCTCAGTACGAGATTTAGATTCTGGCTTCGGGGCATCAGATTTAGATTTGCCTTTGCCCTTCTTTTTCCCCTTGGAAGTTTTCTCCGTAGGATTGGCCTAAACGACATTCACTTCCGCGGTTTTGCCAGAATTGGACGGGGCCGGATTAGCAGGAGCATTGTTGGAATAATTAGACTTCTGCTTCCCATTCGAAGATTTCTTCGAATTCTGAGAGACAGAACCAATGACACCATCCACCGCAGGGGTAGGCGGAGCCTTAGAGGTTCCGGACCGTGGAGCATCGGGCAAGATATCATAAAGCGTGCCGGACTGAGAATACACAAGATCCAGATATTGGGCACGCGCAATGGCTTGTTCCTCCGTCACACACGCTCCCATCGCAATATCTTGAGTGATTTTATTCACGAAGGAGGTGGTGAACCAGTGAGTCAGTATCTGATCAGGTATGTGAAACTTGATCAGTCGACGACGGCGCCGCCACTCATGAATGTGATCAGAGATGTGAGTGGCTTTATCCTGCTTCATAGAAGTTAGGAGGTGTGTCCCGGCTTCATACCGAACCGGTAACTGAAAATGCGTGAGGAAAGCCATGGCTAAAGAATTGAAATCTTGGAAAATGCCACGGGACAACTCTATGTACCACTTAGTAGCAGCTCCAGTTAAAGTACGCTGGAAGAGGCGCAGACAAATCGAATCGTCGACCCAAGAGTTAGACGAACACCAAAGATGATACATCATCACATGCGCCTGGGGGTCCTCTCCAGCTTTTCCCTCAAACTTGGGGCAATCACCTGGTATCTTGGTGGGAACCAGAGGCCAATACGGATTATGCAAAATCAGATCATTGGTCAATTTTGAAACATCCGACAGCTCCAAGGTAGCCAGGAACGGCAATGGTGGATTAACCGTCATGCCAGGCCCAGGATGAGGTCCGGTACCCATACTCCACAATGGTTGCGAATATCCTTGCCCCCATGGGTTCTGTCCCGTAGGATTCTGACCGTAGGGGGCATAGGTCGTATAACCAGACTGATTTGGATGCTGGTAACCAGAGTGTGGGGCTTGATAACCAGAGTACGGACCCTGATTATGTGTCGGCCCAGTGTAAGCAGCATTTGGATTTGGCTGCTGAGTGTAGGTAAAACCGGGTGGAGGAGGATAATACTGAGAGCCTCTGGGGTGGTTATAATTCGGTTGATATTGACCATGAGGATAACTAACCACCTGAGGATGAGTAGAGGCTGGCAGTGAACCTGTGGGCACGATAAGTAGCGCAGTATTGATTTAGGCTATGACACTCGAGTAAGAGCAGATTCTTGTCTGGGAATTGATGGAATAGGCGGGTTGTCTGATGAATGAGTTGACTGGTAAAAAGGAGTTTCACCGAATGAGCAGGTTGGCCGGATAGGCTCAGTATGGCCCAGGTTACACGGGCAACCTAGGCGCAGGAGCTGAGTTGTCTGGGATGGGCAGTTGGCTGGAGCGGAACACGGGTTGTCTTAGGATGGCGGGGAAAGGCACAGTGGAGGAATAGGGCCAGGTGGTTGCTGGAAACTGGTTTGACCTGAAGCAGAACCATAGGATGGTCTCGGCTGATATGCAACGTTAGAAACAACAGGATACTGCAGTTGCATAGGTAAAGAAGGCTGGATTTGCCCCCCAGGACCATAGACGGGTCCCGGTTGGTACCTCGGCTGAGGCTGAACAGGTTGACCGGAAGGGCTGTAATACGGTCCTTGCGGACCGTACGATGGCCCTTGCTGGCCCGCAGGGTAGCCTTGGATGGGCTGCCCCTGTGGGTCATAAGGATAGCCAGGTTGGCCCGAAGGTTGCCCTTGCGGGTTATAAGCCTGGTGATGAGGTAAACCTTGAGCATGGAGGTAAGCCTCAGGAGCGGGCAGACGTAAAATGTCCTCGTGCTCGTCATACTGACCTGGAAAAGCATACACGGGTGTACCATCCTGTGCATAGTGCAAAAAATAAGAGCGGTTGGGATCTTGGGAGGATGGTCCAACCTCGGGGTTCGGCTGTTGCAGAGACAACCGATACTCCTCCGTAGAGATGTTCTCCGGTATAGCGGTCGCTAGATAGATATCTTCAGGAGTTGGCATAGCCCTGGCAGAGGGTGCTGTGACAACAGGAGAAGAGGCGGCCACACAAATAGTGGGCCGGACGGGAACAGAAGTCACGGGCCTCTGAGGAGACACCCCGGGCGTAGTAGCAGCTGGCCTCGGAGAAGGAGCTGACACTCCCATAGAGGCTGCGGCAGAAATGATCTGACCCAAAGATCTGTATCCCTGCGGTAAAGAGGGACCGAATGTTGACATGTCAGCCAGCTTAGAGTTGTCTCCCGGAAACAATCTTCGTGGGAAGAGCTGATAGTCTTCACCAGACGTTGGGATTTCCTCACCAGAATCACTCATGGTTGATCCTGCCGTTAGATCTCGTAAGAGACGGTGAGGACTAGGAGGAAATACGGAAGCAACAAAAGGTGAACTCGATGTAAGAGAAAGGAAATCAGCTCCTAATCTCAATTCAGACACAGGGTCCGAAAAGGGCCAATCGAACTCAACTGGTCCCCCAAAGGGTTGCTCAGAAAGAACCGGTCCCCCGTCAGGAAACTCAGAAACAATAGGCTGCTGCGGTTCAGCAGAGGATTGGGAAACCTCTGATGAATCGTCCGTGTAAGGACTACCAGTAGACGAAACCGAAGGTTCCGCCACTGTGGCAAACGACAAGAAAAAAAAGAAGCAAACACACAAACGGGCTGAAAAAGAGTCAAGACACACGATCAAACGGTCAACAAGCAAAATCTAAGAGGGCGTGTAATCGTGGGTGATTAATTTTTTACCACATTGAAAAATAAGAAACTTTACCGTTTCATGTTTTAAGAGTCGAGAAACGATAAAAAGATGACTCTATCTCTTTCAGATTTGACACAGCATGAAAGGACAAGCGCTTGACGATCTTTTCAAGTTTAGGGAGTCAGAAAAGATCAAATGACTGCTCAGGAATACTAGGCAAAAGGGTGTACCAAATAACCGTGAACTGCAATATACACCTTGGTTTCAATAATGAAAGATAAATCAACCAAGGACTTTCCGTACGTGCAGGAAATCTCCCCGAATGCTGTGTTCGGTGTATCACGGGTACAGGGCGGCAGACTCGGCTTCCTATGGATAAAGGATTGAAAACCTAGAGGGGTCTCCCTTTATATACGCGACGGTACGGAGAGCACAAGTCCGTACTAGCGCTGTCTAAAGCCAAAAGGCGAACGACAACTGCTAGGTTTAAAGACGCCGAAACACGTCTCTAGCCTAGACCTCTAAATGTGTTTCCTTAGATTTCAATGTTGCCTTAGTGTAAATTGAGTAGATTTTAAAGTTGATCTTCAATTACATTTCAATTTTCAGGCCCTAACGAATGTGTCGTCTCAAAAACTCCTAAATGCAAAGCTATATGCCACAGTCCATCATTTCGTTCGATGAAAACTAGCTACAAAAGAGTTGAGAGCTTTTTACACAAACAAAATGATCGGAAGACAAACAATGATATCTCTAATGCAACTAATGAAATCAAAAATTTTCATTCAAATCACTAATTACTAGTAAAATCGAAAAATTTCCATTTACACTAATTAATCAAAAGCAAAAGAGATTTTTTTTGTTGTTGTAATTTTCAATGTTTGATAGCTAGATACACTAAACAAACTGAAAATAAAAGAGAAGCAACTTGAGAAACGATATTGAGAGAGCAAAACGAACAAATTTCACTCAATGACACCAACAATCAGATCTCAAATCGACCAAAGTCTCTCAAAACCAAGAAAAAGACTCAAAGGCTCCAATGGACCGTGTGATCTAGGCCCAAAGCAAGACCAAACGAAATTTGAAGGAAGAAACGAGCAATCACCCAAAAATCGCAGCAAAACAGTGAACAACTACTAAGAGAATGCGGAGGAGCAATCAGAGAGTTGACTGGATAAACGAAACACCAAAACTCCCAAGGAGGGCTCGATACACAAAGCCACTAGATGCCCTAGGGCTTAAAACGTGAAATCGATGGAGAAAAGCAAACAACCAAAGGACGAAGGCAAATTCCCAGTCAAACAGGACTCCAACACACTCAGGTAGTCGCAATATCAAGAAGAAAAACACTGACCAGACCTAGAGAGCTCAAAACTGAGAAAACCCTAATGCCTCACAGGAGTGGCGCGACTGTGAGATTAAAACTGGCGCCAGAAAGCAATTGGCGCGGGCAATACAAAAGAAACATGCGCCAATTGGCGCGACTGTCGAGATAAAAAGCGCGCCAGCCGAGTTTCTCAGCCAAAAATAAAAAAGAACTGCTCCAGAAGCAGATCAATGATAACTAAGCAAACCAAGAAACAAAAAACAACAAAAGAACCCAGCCCAGAAGGCTAACCAAGCAAGGAAAATCATAAAACAATCAAAACGAGACAGTGAAAACTAGACGGATCCCCAGTGGAGTCGCCAAATTGTTGAGGAGGTAAATCCCCTCTGCGAACAGAGGCGATCCCTACTAGCCCAGCAGGGGTCTAGCAACAATCATCAAATGCTCTGACACGGTTCCTAATTGAATAAATATGCCATCATGGGAATCGAAATACGAGGTGCTGTGGTCGTGAAGAGTAAACAGACAGACGTTCAGGATTTCAGCGGCTGCCCGGCGAGATCACTATCCCAGTCTCAGTGAATGGATTCATACATGCAAGAAACAACACGAATACAAGCATAAAATCCAGAATACGCAACTATATATCAGTCAGAAAGGATATAACTCATCATTATCATAAGTGAAAAGCAGAGTGGAACCATAACCAGTAGTCATTCATTAATAAGCAATCGAAAGAGAGTACAACCAAAGTATTGCGACGTCAGGTCTCTTAGGGATGGGTCAGTGATGGATTTCCCACGTCCTCAAAAAAACTCACCGAGAAAAGGGCAAGCCTCTCTAAAGTCTCTCGACGATAGTCTCCTTACTTGAGTCGGCCTTAAGGGAAGAAAAAGGGCTCTTACAGCACAAAGGCTCTTGGGAATTTGGAGATTCAAAGCTTAGGCACTTCAAGACTAGCTTGCAATGGAAATGAGCAAGCTTTTATAGAAGGAGGAAGGGGAGTTGGGATCCCTATAATCGTGGGATTGGCCCTATCATTAAGGAAGCTTCCATGGGAGGTGGCAAACCACTTCCCTTCCATGGAATTCCCGGAGCCAAACCTCCCAACTCAAGATAGATGGTTGTTTCTGAGTTTGTTGAAACAAAACTTCCGCCTTTCTTATTTAAAAACACTCCTTAAATTGGCTGGCGCGACTGCGACTCTGGGACGGAGCGCCAGTTGGCGCGGCCTCTTTGCAGGATTTTCCTCATTGGCGCGAGTGATGAACTGGCTGCCCACGCCAATGCAAAAAGGGATGTTTTTATGGTTTTTTGCAAGGATATGTCTTTAGGGAAATTGAAGCTCATGTTTAGAGGAATGAAATGATGATGGTTTCAAGGCATGACATTGCTCACAGGTCACATAATGGGCCCTCCAATGTGCGGGACGGGGAATGGTAGGGACGGTGACAAATTACTGTGTAACAAACCTATACTTAATTTTCCCACACAAACTGTCCCATAGGACCTCATCCACTTAGAAAAACATCAACTTGAGAATAACATTCAACATACGTTAACCAACAAACTTGTTTTTCTTCTCTAGGTCATGGTCGTATGCAATTACCGAAAGTTTTTTGGTCCTCTGATTAGGGCATCCTACACGCACGTTAGCCCACAACCTATTGCCTCAAAACTTAGCAAACCATTCTCCACAAATTCCTCCTTTTAGCACTATCACTTGTCCTCTTATATATTGTTATTCCAGGTCCTTAAGACCACAAACCAACCTTAAACTAGGGTTCTATCCCTCCTATAAAAACACATAAAAACTCAACCTGCTTTGCAAGGTATTTGCACCATAAATAGTGCAATGCTCCCCTTCCACACTACCTACTCCTACCTTACTCGGCCTAATTGATAGAAATTATCCTTATGATGGTGCACTTGGATGTGCTAATCAACTTGTGTTGGTATTATTATGTTCCTTGCTCTGATACCATGTAGAATTTCCTTGAAATTATGCAATTATTGTAGGGAACAAATCTGAAACTAATTGTTGCACCAAGACATGAAAATTCACTACCAATTTTCAATGGAATAGAATAGAAATAAAACACAGTCACACGATAGCAAACACATATAATTTTCTAGGGAACCCAACTGGGATAACCCTCTGCTATTTGTAGAAATTTTATTGACAAATTTTGAGCAAACAGAATCATTACAAGGAAAATTATTTCTCGAGAGAACAAGCTTTTTTTCCCTTCTATTACTTAGCTTGAAACCCTATTTGGAAGAATCCTGTCCTCAGCTCCTAAATCCTTGCGCTGGCCTTGGAAAATTCCTCTTATTTCTTAGCGCATACCAACAAGAGTTTCTTCAACCAACATTGCATTTATGCCTCTCCTTCATGCTCTTTCTAGCTATACTATCTCACATACACAAACTTGTTTTCTCAATTGTAACATAGTTACCGATCAAACGAGAAAATTACCTGGTACCCGTTTTTTTTAGGTAGAAAAAAAACACCTGATTTTGAAAAGTGGTGATGCAGAATCACCCTTTTTTTTGGGAGCATAGTTTTGGCACTTTAAATTTACTTATGACATTTTTTTTTGGGTTAAATGTCATGATTTTCATGTCGATTTTGAAAAATGGTGATGTAGAATAACATGTTTTTTTTAAGCAAATTTTTGGAACTTTAAATTTTCTTTGTTTTTTTTTAAAATGTCATGTCGATTTAGAAAAATGGTCATTTTTTTAGCACTTATGATGGTGCACTTGGATGTGCTAATCAACTTGTTTTGGTCTTATTATGTATGTTGCTATGATACCATGTAGAATTTCCTTGAAATTATGCAATTATTGTAGTGAACAAATCTGAAACTAATTATTGCACCAAGACACGAAAATTCACTACCAATTTTCAATGGAATAGAATAGAAATAAAACACAGTCACACGATAGCAAACACATATAATTTTCTAGGGAACCCAACTGGGATAACCCTCCGTTAGTTGTACAATTTTAATGACAAACTTTGAGCAAACAGAATCATTACAAGGAAAATTATTTCTCGTGAGAACAAGCTTTTTGTCCCTTCTATTACTGAGCTTGAAACCCTATTTGCAAGAACCCTGTCCTTAGCTCCTAAATCCTTGTGTTGGCCTTGGAAAATTCCTCTTATTTCTTAGAGCATACCAATAAGAATTTCCTCAATCAACATTGCATTTATGCCTCTCCTTCATGCTCTTTCTAGCTTTGCTGTCTCACATACACAAACTCGCTTTCTCAATTGTAACATAGTTACTGATCAAATGAGAATATTACGTGGTACCCATTTTTTTGAAGTAGAAAAAAAACACCTGATTTTGAAAAGTGGTGATGCAAAATCACCTTTTTTTGGGGAGTATAGTTTTGGAACTTTTAGCATAATAACATGTTTTTTTTATAGCAAATTTTTGGAGCTTTAAATTTTCTTTGATTTTTTAAAATGTCATGTTGATTTAGAAAAATGGTCCTTTTTTGATCATTGGTTTTAAATTGTTAATGATTTTCATGCTAATTTTGAAAAGTATTGATGCAACGTCAATCATTTTTGTTTAGAGTTGTGATTTTCATCTCGGTAAATATATATATATATATGAAAAAAAACCAATAAAAGTGTAAAAAAAACAAAAATAATTTGTAAAAAATACAATTAAACAAATAAATAAATAAACAAAAGAATTCAAAAAAGGGGAAAATTTTCAAAAAATCTCAAACAATATAATTAAAGAAAATGATAAAATAAAAAGATTATTATTATATATATATTTTTTAAATAAGTAAAATTAAAAAAAATCAAATAATCAAAATACTAAAATTTAAAATAATTAAAATTCGGAAATTTAAATCAAAAAACAAAAACAAATAAATTTAAAAGCAACGTTAAAATAAAAAATTTAAAACAATAAAAATTTTATTGAGAGTGTAAACTTCTGTGATCCAAATTCATTTTGAAATAAATTATTTCGAGAAATCACATCAAATATTAAAGAGTCGACGCATTTCGAATTACGAAGTGATGATGAACTACCCTTAGTAGTTCAAAAAGCATCGATCTTTGATTTCCCAAAAGAATTTATTTCAAAATAATAATAATAATAATAATAATAATAATAAAAGAACACATATATATGTAAATAAATTTTCAAAAAAATAATATTTTTTTTGTTTTTTTATTTTATTTTATTTTAATTTTTTTTAATTAAAAGATATAAAAATTTAAATTAAAAATAAACAAATCTTTAAAACTAAAATTATATATATATATATATATATATATATATATATATATATATATATAATATAAAATTAAAAAAAAATAAATAATAAAACAAAATATATTTAAAATAAAATAAGGAAAAACAAAATTTTATTTTAAAGAAAAAAAATTAATTAAAAGTATTGTTAGTTTTTTAACTTAGGGTCCTGAGAAGTTTTGGCTAAATGGGTAAGCGGAAAGTTGGGGTCTCTTAAACCGTAGATTGGCCTAGCCCCGTGGCCCCAAGGTGGCGGTGCGGTAATACTTTTAATTAATATTTTTATTATTTATTATTTATTAATTTAGTATTTATTATTTTATAATTTTAATTTAATTTTTAATTTATATATATATTGAATTTTGTTAATTATTTTATTTAAAAATGTATTTTTCAAATATTTATATGCATATTATTTTAATTTTCTTTTTCTTTTTTATTTATTTAATTTTTTATTGTTTTACATTTAAATATTTTTAAATAACTTTTTTAGATTACATTTCATTCATTTTATAAAGTATTTTTTTTTTTGACAGAAACGGTTAGTATGATGTATTGATTTCTGGCATGAATGCCTCAATTCAGATTACAGTATGCAAGGGCAATGCCCAGATTTTCTCCCCGGCCAGGAACAAAATGGCCCTTTCACTTATAAGCCAACGATTTTTACAAGCTATAATACGACCAATCTCCGCTGTCTTCCCAAATTTGTAGATACAAACAAACCGGTCCAATAAAAGACAGTAAAACATACTAACCAGAAAGTTAAGGAATGGGATCCCAGCCTTCGTCTCCATCTCTTAGGAGAACTACGAGGGAGAGGAGAACAACTTTGTTGGCTTCAGCATCAGCATCTTTGTTATTATCTCTCTTTACATGGAAGAAATTTAAGCTCTGAAAGGAGTTCGACAGGGATCTAATTATGGTCATCAATCTTGATAATCTTAAGTCTGAAGGTGAAGAACTGTCCACAATAGATTTTATTATTGTCTGGGAGTCACCAAAAACAATTGCATCTTTGATACCAAGAAATTTGAGTTGCTTGAGACCTTGGAGGAGAGCCAACGCTTCGGCTTGAATACTGGTATTGTGGCCCACACCCCAGGCATATCTGAGCATAGTTCTACCTTCAACATTTTTGACAACTCCACCTGCTCCTGAAATACCCGGATTACCTTTTGCTGCCCCATCAAAGAAGAGGACAGTTCGAGCCTGCTTTGTGCAAAAATCAGAGAATTCTGCTAGGTTAACTCGAATTTGCCAGTTTTTTAGTGGAATGGGAGGCCTAACAATGTCTTTGAAATGGAGATCGAGGATAGCACTCCATTCAAAATCCTGCTCACTTAGATCTGCCCCATCCAGCTGGTCTCCCAAGCTATCTTTTAAATGGCTTTTAATTTTAACCAAGACTATCTTGAGATCATTCTTTTTTTCTCTGAAAATCCTCTGGTTTCTTTCAAGCCATATTTTCCAGCAAATTATTTTAGGGAGAGCGAGCCAAGAAGCCTTGATGTGAATGTTCTTAGGAGTGATTCTAGGGTACTTAAGCTTCCAATTTGAGAACAGGCCAGAGATGTGAATGGGGAAGGCGAAATCGATGCTCCAGGGGCCTAAGACCGCATTCCAAATCTCTGCAGCAAAATTGCAGTTAAGCATCAAGTGGATGGCACTTTCTTCATTTTCTCCACACAGCAAGCAACGAGAAGGCCCGAGATAGCCTCTTTTCTGGAGCCTGTCATCAGTTAAGATTCTCTTATGACAAAGGAGCCACCAGAAAGTGTCAATCTTTGGGATCAAAGTCTGAGACCATATCCCCTTCCAGGACTCCGGATCGGGAGGGACGCGAGGGTGCAATAACAGCTGCTTGTAACCCTGCGAGACAGTGTAGCGCCCAGGGGTCGATCCCCAGCCACGAATGTCATATTTCCTATTGTTCATAGGGGCCTTGCCATTTAACTTGGCTAAGAAGACTGAGCACTCGTCGGACAGATTCTGAGGCACCTCTAACTTCACCCAACTCTGCCAAACACCGTTCTCCCATTAAGAAATGTCCCACAGAGTAGTGAAGCCCGCTGTGGTCATCCAATCTCTCAGCATAACCAGAGAACGATCATCAGCTAGGGGATCACAGTCCATGATACGATCCTCCCAAATTCTAATGTGTTTGCCATTTCCCGGGATCCAGTGCGCATGGAGTCTAATTAAGGAGGAGGCTTTTGCGTAGAGCTTGTGGATCATCGAGCCAGAGATTGATATGGGATTGTCAAGACAACGTTTTCTCTGCCCACGAAAGTATTTTTTCCACAACGCTAGCTGAGCCCATCCCGAATGTGGGGCAATTATCCTCCATAACAGCTTAGCACCCAACGCAACATTTTGAATACTTATACTCTTTAAATTCAGGCCGCCTTCCATTCTGGGCAAGGAGATTTTATCCCAGCTAATTAAAGTGATTTTCTTCTCATTTGATTTTCCGCCTTTCCAGAAGAATTTTCTAATGTGATCCTCCATTTTCCTCATAATGCCAATTGGAGCAAGCATAATTGCAAACTAATAGATAGGAAGACTGTTTAAGACAACTTTTATGAGCACTGTTTTACCAGCCAGATTGAGCCAATTGAAGCCCCAGGAGTGGATCTTGGATTTAAATTTTTCCAGCAGAGGTAGCTAGTCTCTGCTGAGAGCACCATTTTGGAAAATGGGGAGCCCCAAATACTTGAAGGATGACCATGAAGAGGAGGCAGCGAATCCAAAACAGCAGGAGATGGCTTGGAGGGTGCTGGTTGTAATGTTCCAGCAGAAGATATGACATTTGCCTTTGTTGTGATTTCTTCCTGAGACTTTGCAGTAACCATCCACCACATCTTTAAATATTTTAGCCGAGAGCACAGTGGCTGCACCCAGCAAGAGGGAATCATCAGCGAATAACGCATGGTTTATATTTTTGACACCTCTTGCAATGCTCAAACCCATTATCTCTTGATCTTGTTGCTTTTTATTCAAGAGGAAGCTGAGAACATAAGCTTGGAGGACAAAGAGCAGGGGAGAAAGTGGACACCCTTGCCTCAGTCCTCGAGAAGCTTTAAAGAAATCAGTCGCCCTCCCATTGACCAATGGAGCTATCTAAGGCTCACTGATACAAGCCTTAATCCAGTTGATAAATTTGGAGCCAAAGCCAAATTTGTGCAGGACATCCATCAGGAATCTATGTCTCACCCTATCAAAGGCGTTTTCTAGGTCTAACTTGACAACCATTCCTTTCTCTTTTCGGAGCAGGCTTGAATGAATCGCCTCTTGGACTAGAATAAAATTGTCAACAATCTATCTTCCCTGAATAAAACCTCCCTGATTCTGCGGAATAATGTCTGGAAGGATGGTTTTCAATCTGTTTGCAATCACTTTTGTTGTCATCTTGTAGCCTATATTACAAAGGGAGATAGGTCGAAATCTGTTGAAGGAGCTGGCGCCTTTATCCTTGGGGATGAGGGCAAGGAACGCCGAGTTGGTACTTCCCCCAATTTTCTGACAGTCTTGTCATTTCCAAACCATTCTGCATAAATATTTTTCCACAATCTGCCAACAGGACTGTAGGAATCTGGCAGTAAAGCCATCAGGGCCTAGGGCCTTATCTGGCTCCATTGCAAAGAGGGCATTTTTTATTTCAATATTAGAGACTTCTACTTCCAAATACTGATTTTATCTGGGGGAAATAAGTGAGGGCACCTCATTCACTAGGTTTGAATTTTGCCCCAGCCTCTCCTCTTCACTATACAAATTTTTGAAGTGAAGGAAAGCAATGCTTTTTATGCTTCGGATATCTCTATGCTTGATGGTCTCTTCCTTGATTTCTGTGATGGAGTTGAAGCATTTCCGAGCTTGGGCTTGTTTGTGAAAGAAGGAGGAATTCTTGTCTCCCACCTTAAGCCAAAGACTACGATATTTAATTCTCCAATACTCTTCCTCCGCCAAGCTTGCCTTGAGTAGCTTTTATTGAAGGTTAGCCTCCTTATCTAGGATTTCTTTTGTGATCTCTACATTTTCCGATTTTAGGTGATGAATCTCGAGACATTCTTGAATATTTTTCCTTTCCACTGCAGGATTAGGAAGGGATTTTACCCAATTTTTTATTGCAGCTTTTACTCTCCTGAGTTTTTCCTCCCATACATAGAAGGCAGAGCCCTTGACTGATTGATTCCAGCTTTCTTTTACCAGTTGCATGAAATACTGTTCCTTGACCCATTGAGGACTGAATTTAAAAGGGATAGGGCCTTGGTCCATATGGGCCAGAAGTTCAAGTTTGATGGGTCTATGATCGGAAACGCTGCAAGGGAGAATATGCATTCTAGACTCTAGACCAAGAAGTAGAAAAGAGCTTTGAACGAGAAATCTATCAAGCCTTGCAACAATATGTCCCGGACCAAGTCTTTTGTTGGACCAAGTGTACTTACCCGAGGAAGGCTTGGTGTCGATCAGGTCCCAATCCTGAAGCAGATCCTCCACCCATTCCCGCGCCGGATCTCTTACTATGCTTCCTCCTTGCTTTTCAGTCAACAATAAGATGACATTAAGGTCCCCTGCAATGATGATGTTTACCAAATTTTCAAAGTCTGCCAGTCTTCTAATGGAGTGCCAGCAGATCTTTTTCTCCCCTGCGCTAACAGGTGCATACATGTTAAAGAGGCAGAGGATCTCATTTGTGTCAACGTGTTGCAGTTTTGAAAACAGCCAATGGGTATTGAAGACCTCTTTGATCCTTGAGAATTTGTTTCCATTCCAAATAGTGCCCAGGCCTCCTGAGGCACCTCGAGATGAGACTGCTTGACCTTCACTTTTTTTCCACAGTTTCTTACTTATATGGAGGAAGTCTTTTTCCTCCATTTTAGTCTCCTGGATAAGGAGTATATCAGGAGATTCGGTTCTTATAAGGCTTCTTATGGCCTCTTCTTTTATTCTGCTCCCCATACCCCTACAATTCCAGGAGACAATCTTCATCACTTGATTTTTGGATGGTGACCTCCTTTAGAGCTCTAAGACTGATTTCTGGTCATCTTCGGTGTTTTTGCAAGGAGTTTCTCTAAGGTTGGTTGGCTTCCCTGGAGTTTGTCTTTATAGGTTTCCTGCTCTCTTTTTTCACGAGCAGATTTTCGGCCTTTCATTGATCTTCTAGCCGAGGTTTTCGAATCCCCTATTTCACCTTCTTCTTCTGAGTCCTTCGAGCCTTGCACTTCCTCAGTCTCTTCTATGTGTATCTCTTTCGATCAGTCTGCATTGTTTTCTACTTGTTTTAATCCTGAGGGAGACTCTTTGTGGGGCGAGTCTTCCTTCTTCTTCTCGGATTCTTGAATGTCTTCATTTGCTGAGCTTAGCTGTGAAAACTTATTTCCTTGTTCTTCCATGGTAGGTGTATGAATAACAGGGGCTGCCTGAGGGCCTTTGCCATTTTAGTTTCCAGTTCTAGGGGCTTTATGAGTAGTTTTGGTCCTTTTGACCTGGTTCCATCCTTCCTCCTTGCCTTTCTCCACTTCACTATTCTTTGGGCATCCTATAGCAAAATGGCCATAGACATGGCATTTCCGGCATTTGAACGGGAGCTGCTCATAGTCTAACTTTTGGACGTGAGTCCAACTGCCGACCCTAATTTTTATTGCCTCATGCAGACCAACCTCCAGATCGAATTCTACGAAAATTATAGCACAGTAATATTGATCTTTATTGTTTGCACGATCAATAAATTTGCCCAAGGTATTCCCGATGTGCTTAAGAGACTCCCAATTCCAACAATGCACTGCCAGATTGGGCAGCCTTACCCACACAGGAACGGCTGTAGGGACGTCAACTGCTGGGTCGAAATCGGACATCCACTTGTTGAGATACAGCCCCTGAGGGCCCATGAAATAGGGACCATTCTGGAAGATCAAATCATTATCCTCCTTGTCAGAAAATTCAAACAGAAAGAATCCCCTTCCAAGGAAATACGAAGTAACTCTGTTTTTTATCAGCATCGCCCAGTTCCTTGCGACCCAGCACTCCATGGATTTGGGGGAGGGCCAGAGGCCCGTGAACTGACCCACCAAAGCACGCTTAGCTAAAGAGAGGGCGACCTGGATCAGACCCTCAGGAGGGAGCGAAATCTCAGGGATATCTTCCAAGCGTTTGACAAACTTTGTAGCCTCGAATGCTTTCTTCTTCGGCAAGGAGTCCAGAAGCTTGATGAAGGCTTCTGCATTAGACGGGGGAGGCGGAGGGGGAGGAACCTGGGCTGCGCCCAGTACCTCCATTGCTGCAACGAAGCCCTAGCTCGGGCGATGGCAGAACGCGCGCGCTGCAGGAGTTCAAAATCCCTCTACGCTCAAAAAAAAAAAAAAAAAAAACGCCTACGCTCCAAAAATAAACAGGTTTTTGTTAACCCATTTTATAAAGTATTATTATAATACATCTCTAAAATTATTATTAATTTTAATTATAGATAACATTTTTTTGTCATTATATTAGATATATAGAGAAATAATAAAATTATTTATTTATAAAAGGAAATCAGGTATCCACATGGTAAGGTGTTCTGTGAAGACATTTCTTCAATGTGAAGTCACCACTTCAATTCCCCACCTCTATCGAAATGATATGTTAAACAGGATGAAAATATAATTCTGCCAAACTTACATTAAAAAAAATTAAAAAATCTGATAGTATTATAAATACATGATTTCGTGGATATGAAGTCTTTACGGTGAAAACTACTCACATGTTTTCAAAGCTTCAATGTGCTAATACTTTTGATACAACCTTGGTGCACACATTTTGGTCATAAACATATAATTTCTATTAATGTGTACACATTAGTGTAAATAGTTGCATAAAAAAGCTTAACAATTATGACATATTTTTTTTTTGCTATAATTTTCTCTTTTTGAATTTTGTACAAATCTAAATTAAAAAATTTAATATATATTTTGGGATTGTCTTTAATTTATTAATTTACATTTAATTTTATGATTGTAAGCATGATAATTTAACCTAGAGCAAAAAAATGATGAATTTTACGTTGTCAAAGTTAGAATATAAGTGATTAGTTATGTAAGGTAAAAATAACGACATCGTTGATTAAATTTTGACAGTAATGAAAGAAAATAACTCGCAATTGCACCAGATGTTGCAAAGGAAACACCGTAAGGCAGTAGTGTAAGAAAGAATAGCATTAAATTGTTACTCTTCAATGATGACAGTGAAATTGTCATCACATGTTGCCAAAGGGTCTTAGTGGAATTTTGGATCTTAGTTAAAGAGGGGGGTCTCACGAATTCCATCATTGACATGACAAGAGTATCCTCATTACCAAGTTCTCTCCTTTTGGTTATTTAGGGTAGTTTCCAAAGAATGCACTGCAGAGATAACAAATATCTCTATCTTTAGAAATTATTGACCATAAGACATTGATTTGGTCTTTTGGTTGTACAAACATATGTATTTGCACTAGAAACACTTATTTTTGAAGTATTAGCCTACTTGAATGGTTGGATCTTATCCACACCCTATTTGTATATGCCAAATTTATTTTGGATTCACGATTTCTTGCAATTGATATAACTCTCTTGGGTTTCATTTAAATTCATTTACATTGTTCCCCCAATTCAAACTCTAACAAACATTTGTATTATTTTTTTGTATCAGTATGTGGACCGGATCATAGTGACCTGCATCAAATGCTTTTGGATAAATTATAAGATGATCAAGTTGAAGCCAAAATATGAATATTTTGAACTCAAGGATGTTGAAAATCTCAAATTATCATACTCTACCATACTTACACTATGATTGAATCATTATGTATACTCAACTAGAAAAATTTAAATGTAATAAAGTTCCTTGCCCGCATTTAAAATATTGATAACGAAATTCAAGAAGCTTAATATAATAAAATTCATTAAATTTACTCCCAAAAAATTGAGCTACACATCTCCTGAACTAAGAGTTAGATTAAAAATCAATACAATTATGACCCATTCTGATGTATGTCCTTAAATGATGAATCGATTTTCTAACCTACTTATATTATTTGTATAATTATGATTATAACACTTGTTATTACAATATCATATATTTTTGAAAAGAAAGCATTTCACTTTTAAAACAGAAGCATAAGCATAAATTAGGTAATTGAGCCATAGGAAATTTGGTGAGTGAAGATATGTTTCTTAAGTGACAATGGTGATTTCCATAGCAGCTCCTTATGGGGTTGTGCCTTGTGGATTAGATATTTTAACATCCAATACAATTTGAAGTGTAATAGGCTTGAATCAAGATCAATGCATACCACATGGAGCAATAACCAATGTGTAATAGTTTAGCATGTCTATTATGTCTCTTGTTGGTCTTGTAGCAAAATTCAATTTCAATGCTTGGAGAAAATTCTTCAATCATACTTATGCCTATTATCTAAGTACAGTGGGGAGAGGTGCATCTTGATGGCTCCTTGGGATGTGTACACCAAGCCTACATATGACAATGGAATTAGCTTGATTGATGTTTCTACATACCTTTGCTACCACATTTGGCTCATGTGATATTATTTCTATGCCTCACTTATTTCAAGTTTGAAGCTCATTCATCTTCCAAAGTATATGGGCAACTTGGAAATCCATGGATGGTTTGGTTCATTGGTCTTGGCACAACAACAAGGAAATATGGAACTTAGCTTTTCACCCCATCTGGAGTTCAAGGCTGCAGGGTCAATATGATGATGATATACCTCATTTTCAAGCTCGAAAATTGAGTTGGAGGGTGCGGGGTCAATGTGATGCTAATATACCCCATTTTCAAGCTCTAAAATTGAGTAGAAATGACATTTTCTTTTGTGAGGACATTTGGGATTTAATTTTTCACTCCTGAAGGGACTAGTGTATTCTTGACTAGGAGTTTGTTTTGAGGGCCTCAAATCCCCTGTCATATATGGAGTTGACGAAGCTCATCCCAAAGGCCAAGTTATTCAAGATGAATAAGGGGATGCCAGGTATATTCTGGAAGAACTAGAGATGGAGCTTTGAGCACCCTCTCGAGAAATCTGACACTCTGAGATTTTACTCACTCTTTCACCATCATCATTTGTTGTCACTCATACTGAATGTGAGATGAATGTTTAATTATGTAGAGGAGAGACAGGTACAAAGATTTTGCATTATTTGGTCAATCCAAATTTATTATAAGCTATAAGTTTTTTCCTAACTAGTGATGTACCCAAGGATTCCATTCAAGGCATGTTTGATCAAAAGTGTGTTTTTGCATCGAATTTTCCTTGTATGTGTTCAGTTGGAGACTATGAAACATATCTTCTAGGACTCTTGGTTTACCCAATTGCTGGCAATTTTAGCAGAATATATATTGAGAGCTTCGTCAGGGACACATTCATTAGAGGGATACCTTATTTGAAGGTTGTTGATGTCTTGTCCATTCTTCCATTTCAAGGATCTATAATTGCTTGAGAATTTCTTCTTTATCATTGGATGATCCGTTGTAAATCTGTTTTTGAGAATCAAGTTATTTCATCATCTGAACTTTGTCCCTCATGCTGGAATGAGATATGCCATCTAATTTTGGATAAGCGCACTTTTTTGATCAAAGAAACTTAGGCTTTTAAGCCCACAACATACTTTGATTTCATTTATGTTCTAGTTTCTCTATGGAAGAAGATATGATCTTCATTGTATATACCATTCCACTTTTGGTTCTTCTATTTGTAAATACTTCTCTAGATTATAAGACACATTTAAAATTTAAAAAAACCAGCACATATTCATCTTAACCTATGATGTTCTAAGTACCAATAAAATTAACTCTTTGTTTCCTTTGATCCCTCTCAGGGAATTTTTTTGAGAGAGGAAGAAGGGAGGCATACAAAACTTTTCTATTTCAATGAAAATTTAAGGAATATAATCTATCCTTCTTGTATCTCTAAACATACTCTTCCCTTGTGTATGTACATTTTGTTTAAGCAATGACCTAAATTTAAAGGAAAACAAATTTTGAAGTGAAGGGAAAGGGAGGACAAAGGCAAAATCTCTCTCTCGTAAGAATTTGTTCTTTATCAACCTGTGCCCCCCCTGTAATCATTATTGGCCTTGGCGTGTCCTGTAACCTCTCTGAGGTGGAGGCATGCCTTTTCCTTCATTTGTGGAAGCATCTCTTACCTTTTAGAAATAATCTTGATTAGTTGTTAAAGCTATACTCTTTCGAGAAATTGCCCCTTTTGATAGATGGGTATTCTTATCATTTTTCATATTTTCGTTGGTTGTTGGTTACCAAAGGAAGAGCCTAGCTAACCTTGTGTCCATTTATAGCCTTGGGTCTGCTGAGGTGGGAATTGTTGGCAAGGAGAATCTACATATGAATATGCTTCCTCCACTGAAATTGGTGCTTTTCTTAATTCCTACTTATTAATTTCTTTCTAATAGATTCTAAGCTTTCCCTTGAGTTTTATAACCATAGTTATTTAGGTGTGGTAAGGCCTAAATACCATAAGGGATAGGATAGCCACTAGCAGCCTTGTCGTTCATTTCGCAGTACATATGTGACCTAACGATAATGTCAGTGGTTTGAAATCCCAGAGGACAGTGGTGAAAAAGTATGATAAGGAGGTGGGTGTGAAAGGCATCACTTGCAAGATGGATCATATTTTATCTATGGAGGCCCTTTTGAATCACTTCGTCTCCTTTTGCAGGGGTCATCTCGAACTTCCTGGTATTTTCTGGTCTCCAACCTTTGACTATCCCCATATGACCCATTCGATACACATGGGATTATAACGGATTACGAGACATATAAGAAAGAACCAACAGTGATTCCTTTCTCTGAAAAAACTATTAGCTAATGTTGTCAATTTTGCAACAAATAGGCTTGAATTTTTTTCCTCCACAATCTTGAAAAATATGTTTGTTTGTCCCAACTAGGAGACAATTTTCATTCTCTTTTTCGATGCAAGCATACGATCTCACAGATGCTGCTAGATCTCTTAATCAATGCGCGTCTGTTATCACTCAGATTTTCCTTGAAGTTGTTAGAAGAGGAAAGGGGTTTGAGGTAACCACAAAACAACCTTCAGGTACAGAATCTAGCCAATCTGTACCCAGAGAGGGCTCTCTTTATAAAATTTAGCTTTGTTTTTGGGAGATATTACGCTAGTTATAAAGTTTAGGGGTTTTGATTTTAGGTTGATGGAATTATTTAGCTAAGATTAAGATCAAGTAGTTTCAGTCCATTGGGCTAATGGAGTCAAAGGATTGGCTGCACTGGCTTAAGTTTTTTAACAAAAGATGGTTTATCAGGGCAAGATAATCAAACTAGAAATAATTATAGATCTAAAGTGAATGGAATGGAATTCAAACGGATGAAAGGCAACGAAGAATATTTCAACACATTCAAGAGAAGAGAAATAGATTGATTATCAATAAAGAGCAGTTACGTATTCTTTACTAAATAACCAAAGATGTATGAACTAGACAAACAGGAGCAATTGAAAATTCGTTGTTTAAACCAATTTAGAGGAAAACATTTAGAATAATAACGAATGAAATCAGATTACACCTAAGTACTTTTTGATTTAATCCTTTTCGTTAAATATCAAGATAATGAAACACAGATGATATTGTAAACAAATATTAAACTTCAAAACATGAGATAGAGATGACTTATTGATCCTTCATTTGACACATGAATCCTGAGAAAAGTCTTCTGCCTCAATTCCTTGTCCAGTTTTGCCACGAAAAATTTCTCCAAAGCTCTTTATTCCAAAATATTCAATGTTACATCAAAGTCTAAGAATCCACCCTCAATAATTCAATTGAGGGCTTATTTATACAAAAAATCATACAAAATATCTCTTAACAAAACGAGATATAATCTAAGATGACTCACAAATAAGTTACAATAAAAATAGAGACAGATGGTCTCATAGATAAGACAAGAAGTAACCGATGTTGTGCTGTTTCCTCCTTTCGAGAATGTGCTGGAGGCTGGACCTATATTTTGGCTCATTGTTATCTTCTTCAGTAATTTTGTTCTAACTGCCTTGCTTCACTGATACTCTTTGTTTTTACTGATACACTTTTAACTGAACTGATACTCTTTGACCTTTGTTTGTCCCTTTATCCTTTATACTATAGTAAATAGGCAAAATTTCATATAAGGATAAATTTTACAAAAGTTCCAATAGATCTTCCCACCATTTATCTTCTGCTATTTTGGTCCATTGAAGCTTCCTTAATGTTTCATCAGCCTCGGTATATCTGAAGAAATTAGGCTGATTAGGAAACAAATGTCTTACTTCATGTTCAAGATAAAAAAAATTCTCTAATCTGTCATGAAGATTTCTTCCTGTAGGTAATGTTGCTTCTGATGAAATGGTTGAGGAACTGGCTTGATTGTGAGCATGTATGTCCAATTTCTTAACATAAGTTTCCAGGTCCATTATTTTATCTTCTGAAACCATAGGGCTGGGCAACCCTTTATTCAATAAAACATCAAACCTTTCTCTGAAAGAAATGATTTCACTTTGCATGTCAAAGCATCTTCGTTCTAAATTTTGCATAAGAGTTCTTTTAGTAAAAACTCTTTTTATCTCCAAGATTGTTGCAGTTCTGTCCTGAATACCCAAATCTGCAAGTTGCTGTCTGGTTTGGGTGTTTAAAAATTTTATAGGCTGATTGGCTTCCTCAGGCCTATTTCCTAATTCTGCTCGTGTATTCTCAACTTCATCCAGAGCTACTTTGACCAAATCATTCTGCTCGTATATTATCTGGATTGAAGACCAGATATCTTTTATTGACTGAATAATATCATCCCAAAGAATGTCATTTATTTCTCTTAAAGGTTTCTCCAATGTGAGATCCCTTTCCAAGGCTTTAACTAATTTTTCCAACTTTTTGACTTCTCTTGTTTTGTCAGCAACAGTCATTTTTGAAAGATCATATTTCTGTTCCAAATTAACAAGCTGTAATTTTGTGTGCTGAAGTTCTGTTACTTGAAGTTTCAAGTCATTCATTGATTTTATTAGTTCTTCTGTACTCAAATTTGAAGTATTTACCTGTGATGGCTCTGTTGTTTGACCTGTTGGTTGACTTGTTGTACCTGTGATAACCTCTGTTGTAGATACTGGAACACTGGACTGCTTGTCTTTTAAAGCTTGTTCAAGCTCTTTTTCTGTTCAGTCAGTTGCTCATTCATTTTCAAGAGAAACTCCATCATTTCTTCTTCAGAATTCTTCTTTATTACTTCTTCAGTTTGAGGATGTCTGGAGGCTGGAAATTTCAACTGCTTTCTCAAAGCTGCAATGTCATCATCTTTTTTCTTGATTAGAGCTTCTATACCTTTGACATCCTTTGGATTGTGTCCCAAACCAATTATTATTTCTTCCAATGTTTTTATCCTGTTGTCTTTGGCTTGAGAAGAAGCCTTCTCAAGCTGTAACTGTGTATTGGTGTTCTCCAAAGAATCCTGTAACCTGTGAGCTGCCATTGCCTTATCAATCAAAGTAGAATAGATCATTTCACCAGTCTGCTTATGTAACTCAATCTGATCTAAAGGATGGATATCCTTTGCTAGGACTTCAAAGTTTGTCCTAATATAATCAGCAGCTGTTTGGGGTTGTTGCACCTTGGGTTTGAAATGGCTCATTATCATTTTGCCCTGTTGGATGTCAAAAGCTGACATCAATATTTCTTGATTCTTTGGAGCCATTTTCAGATATTGATTATATACTTGAATTATCAGTGGATCATTCCTGGCCTTGATATTGATAAATGTCTTCTTTATATCTCCTGTATCTTTAACTGGTGTTTTGAAAGAAGATATTTCAACACTCTGTTGCTTCTGTAGCTCTTTCCTTTGTGAGGTAGTGGATGCTCCACTGACTGAACCTGTTTTTTGACTTCCCAATTGTTCTTGTTCTTGACTATCAAGGATTTCATCAATAGATTCTACTTATGGAGGAGTATTCAATTTATGTCTCTTGGCCTGAGGCTGTTGTGAAGATTCAGTGAGAGGAGTAGCAGCTTCGACATCTCTCTTTTTGCCTTTTTCCACATTTGATGGAGTCTGCAAAATTGACATTTCTACTGGATTGATTTGAACACAAGAAACTTGTACTTGATCCTGTCCCTTGGAAGTTTGAGGTTGTTTTGTCATAGTGAATGTCTCTTTGATTTGTATATCAACCTCTTTCTCTTTTCCCTTAGATGATAATGCAATGTTTTCTTGTAATTTCTGCTAAAAAATCCCAGCTGAGGAAGGACCAACTTCTGATCTTGGTACCTGTGTAAAAGAGTCTAGTTCAAGCATCTTTTCAAGATCTTTCATAACATTGTCTACATTGACCTGCTCACTATCCTACTCTATCAATGTTCCTTCTATCCATTCATCTGTATTAGCATATTTTTCAATCTCTGGGATTCTTTGATGCATGTATGGTGCTGATTTATTTTTCATTATTTTATCACAAATGAAGTTGAATGGGTCATAAGGTACCCAATAGAAACTCTTTTGTAATCTGAAACGGTCTTCTAATATCTTTTCAGCTTCTTCCCCTGCATCCCTAGAGTTACAGATAAAGGGACCTAATTGACTTTTGATCCGGAGTTGAGCCTTCTTCTTTGCATTACAAAAATGAATTATATCAGAATTATTCATCTGCCTGAAATATTCTAATGCAAAGATTCTCATGGGGACATATTTTGGCAATTTGAATGGACATAATTCACATCCATATATCCTGACTTCAGTGTGATTTTGGTATAAGTACCAATCACCAACTTTGTATTGTTTTGAGAGCTGTAAAGTTTTCTTGATTTCATTGCTGAGTCTTGGAGGAGAAACTCCTGTCAACAAGGTAGTTGTAGGGTGTATAAAAAGATCAATGAACTCATTATAGGAATAGGGAGAATCTCGAGAACTATGAGTGATGGCTGACCAAAAGATAACAGACCTAGGATTCCCTTGGGCATCAAGCTTTTTGATATAGAAAGGGAAATTTTCTGACTGGTAATAGAGTATGAGATGGTAAATGACAGAAGAATATTTAAACACTTTCTCATTTTCTAATCTCATGAATTGATCATGGATTTTATCTGCAATATAGGATGCAAAGTCATACCTGACAGTAGGAGGCTGTCTAGGGGTAAAAATAGACAATAATACTAGGATTAAATAGTCGACATATTCACTGTTATTAAAGCACATTATAAAAGATATCATATCCAAAACAAGTTTACCATCCTCAGTGAAAAAAGCATACACATAAGGTGGAGGGCCTTTAGGCTGGTGATCAGGCAACATTAAGTTTTGGCAAATGCAACTTAATTCTTCATGGGATAGTTTGGTGGATTTCTCAAGTAATTACCCCATGGACAGGGAAGTGAGGGCTTGATCAGGTTGAAAATGTAGCATCTCTTTAATAGACTGAGCAGTAATTGGGAAAAGGACTTCTTGATTTGGGGATAAGACTGCTCTTTGGTTAGGATCATAATTTGCATGGCAAAAATGGATTATTTCAGGGAAAATATGAATAGAGGGAAACAGGTACCTGGGAAGATTAGATTCCCATAACCCAATCATATCCAAACCATTCAAATAATTGTCTCTACAACGACAAAAAATTCGAAGAGGGCTTTCACTAAAAGCCAGGTCTTTAATTTGGAAATCTCTGTCAACTAATGATAAATAATCCAAGTCTCTATGAGGTGCGTTCAATGGGGTGACGTTTAAAGCCACAGGAACTTCCATTTTTGGTTCTTGTGGATTCAAAAATGGAAATTCGGCTTATGGTGAAAAATTGAGCAGAATTACAGGTTTTGGGGATTTAATTGCTGTTTTTGGGAACTCAGGGAAGCCAATTTAGAATCCCGTTTGAGTTTTCTGTATAGAGTTTTTTAAACAAAAACCAAGATTCTAACGGAGTTCAGTGGAAATTAGGGTAAATACATGTTTTTGGAGATAACAACGATTTGAACAGGTATTGGTTAAGGCGGAAAATCTTGTGAGAAGCTTTGACTGCAATTCTCTTCGAAAGGACAATAGTTGGCAGACTTCAACAGTTGGAATTTAAATTTTTCTGCATGGGAGTGTAGTCGTTCATTGTGGAGGAAAAAATGAAAAAGACGCGGGTTGTTTGGTTTTATTCACAAAGTCAACAGGGTGGCGGGATTTTTTATTAATTCATGGGATGACATCAGCACGTACGGGAGATGAGTCACGGGAAGGCAAGTGGTAAGCGGTTTATTCCGCACTGCTTTTGAGGGAAGGCAGTATTGAGCGGATGGGCAGCGATTCCAAAGAATAAATGACACGTGGTCAGGGTACTGTTTGAAAACCACCGGCATTTCGCGAGTTATTGTTCGGATAGGAGATGGCCAACGGAATTATCAACAGCCGTTGATCTTGGAGCGGGTGATCGAACGGTGGTCGGGGCGTGAAGTTGACGGGGAGTTAATAGGAGGGCCCAACGCAATTTATTATCAATTAATCATTTCGGGAGTATTTTGATTGGCGGGGGTCGGTTATTAACTAATCATAAGGATTAATTAATCCCTTGTACGACAAGGGTCGGGGGTGAAAAATGCACGCGGGATGGGTTATTTCGAAGTTTAGTTTAAATTAAACTTCGGGTTTTATTTTTTGTTTTAAACATATAAATCACACGTTTAAAAGTTTTTTTCATATATTTTTTATTATATGATAAATAAACCAAGATGATTAACTTACCATAGGGGCGGGAATATTTATATAAAGATATGTTTAGCCAAAGGGCTTGTAGCGTAGGTAATTTATTTAATCACATGGGATTTATTAACTTTGGCTAAAATTATATAAGTGGGTTTTTTGGGTTATTTATATAAATGGAGTTATATACTATAGGAAAGGGTTATTTCTATAAGGAGTTAATAAATAAAATCAATGTTAATATGACAAGGGGACAAGGTAAACTTCAAAATACATTAATATAACTAAGAAAGTGAAGTTTTTAGAAGCAAATTGCATTATAATCACTTCATCACTTAAACTTAGGATAAAATGTGATTTTGAGGGTTAATTATGAAATATCTCATGATTTTCCTAAGTAAAATGGGATTTTACTTAGGAAAGAATTTTTTGAAGTAAATGAGTGTGATGATGAATGATTTTAAGTACTTAGGTTTTTTCCAATTATTGGGCCGAGGGTCCGGTCCCTCCAAAAGTCAAGGAAATGCCTTGAGCCCCTTTAATTTTCAAAATACCTTAGCACTTAGGGGAAATTAGTGAAATCTTTAGGGAAAAATGAAGGGAAGTTAATAATCTTGACTTTGCTTTGCTGTGAATTTTTTCCAATGTAGTATCTTCCTTTGCACTTGTGATGAAAGTACAATTGAACACATTTTAGAACCATCATTCATCACATATAATTCTGCAACAACATCTACCTACCCTACTTACTTTATCCTACCATTTTCTCTCCTTTATTATGGTGCACTTAGACTGGCAAACCCTTATCACATTTTTTTCTTTTACATGGAAAACCTATCTATTTCTACACTTATTACATCCAAGGGCTCAGATTAAACTGTTGAGCACCTTTTATTAACTCTACCTATCTACTTATCTGCCAAGATTAAACTGCTTGGCCAGATATTTATTCTCTATTCTACAGCATGAAATTGAAAAATGAATGAGTCAAGTTTAAACAATTTGACTC
>CM076576.1:71130582-71273525 GCA_034641835.2 Pinus albicaulis
TCTTGTATTTATGGATCAGGAGCACATGTTCAGTGGACACTTTGAGTTTCCTATTTGTTGTGAGTGTTATCACTCAGATTTTCCTTGAAGTTGTTGGAAGAGTAAAGGGGTCCGAGGTAACCACAAACCAACCTTCAGGTACAGAATCTAGCCAATCTGTACCCAGAAAGGGCTCTCTCTATAAAATTTAGCTTTGTTTTGCAAGGTATTAGGCTAGTTATAAAGTCCAGGGGTTTTGTTTGAATTTAGGTTGATGAAATTCTTTAGCTGAGATTAAGATCAAATAGTTTCAGTCCATTGGGCTAATGGAGTCAAAGGATTGGCTGCACTGGCTTAAGTTTTTTAACAAAAGATGGTTTATCAGGGCAAGATAATCAAACTAGAAACAATTATAGATCTAAAGTGAATGGAATGGAATTCAAACAGATGAAAGGCAATAAATAATCTTTCAACACATTCAAGAGAATAGAAATAGATTGATTATCAATAAAGAGCAGTTAAGTATTCTTTACTAAATAACCAAAGATGTATAAACTAGACAAACAGGAGCAATTAAGAATTCCTTGTTTAAACCAGTTTAGAAGAAAACATTTAGAATAATAACGACTGAAATCAGATTACACCTAAGTACTTTCTGATTTAATCCTTTTCGTTAAATATTAAGATAATGAAACACAGATGATATTGTAAACAAATATAAAACTTCAAAACATGGGATAGAGATGACTTATTGATTCTTCATTTGACACATGAATCCTGAGAAAAGTCTTCTGCCTCAATTCCTTGTCCAGTTTTGCCACGAAAAATTTCTCCAAAGCTCTTTATTCCAAAATATTCAATGTTACATCAAAGTATAAGAATCCACCCTCAATAATCCAATTGAGGTCTTATTTATACAAAAAAGCATACAAAATACCTCTTAAAAAAACGAGATATAATCTAAGATGACTCACAAATAAGTTACAATAAAAATAGAGATAGGTGGTCTCGTAGGTAAGACAAAAAGTAACTGATGTTGTGCTGTTTCCTCCTTTTGAGAATGTGTTGGAGGTAGGACCTATATTTTGGCTCATTGTTGTCATTTTCAGTAATTTTGTTCTAATTGCCTTGCTTCACTGGTACTCTTTGTTTTTACTGATACACTTTTAACTGAACTGATACTCTTTGACCTTCGTTTGTCCCTTTATCCCTTATACTGTAGTAAATAGGCAAAATTTCATATAAGGATAAATTTTACAAAAGTTCCAATAGATCTTCCCACCATTTATCTTCTGCTATTTTGGTCCGTTGAAGTTTCCTTAATGTTTCATCAGCCTCGGTATATCTGAAGAAATTAGGCTGATTAGGAAACAAATGTTTTACCTCATGTTCAAGATAAAACAAATTCTCTAATCTGTCATGAAGATTCCTTCCTGTAGGTAATGTTGCTTCTGATGAAATGGCTGAGGAATTGGCTTGATTGTGAGCATGTATGTCCAATTTCTTAACATAAGTTTCCAGGTCCATTATTTTATCTTCTGAAACCATAGGGCTGGGCAACCTTTTATTCAATAAAACATCAAACCTTTCTCTGAAAGAAATGATTTCACTTTGCATGTCAAAGCATCTTCATTCTAAATTTTGCATAAGAGTTATTTTAGTAAAAACTCTTTTTATCTCCAAGATTGTTGCAGTTCTGTCCTGAATACCCAAATCTGCAAGTTGTTGTCTGGTTTGGGTGTTTAGAAATTGTATAAGCTGATTGACTTCCTCAGGCCTTTTTCCTAATTCTGCTCGTGTATTTTCAACTTCATCTAGAGCTACTTTGACCAAATCATTATGCTCGTATATTATCTGGATTGAAGACCATATATCTTTCATTGACTGAATAATATCATCCCAAAGAATTTCATTTATTTCTCTTAAAGGTTTCTCCAATGTGAGATCCTTTTCCAAAGCTTTAACTAATTTTTCCAACTTTTTGAATTCTCTTGTTTTGTCAGCAACAGTCATTTTCGAGAGATCATATTTCTGTTCCAAAATAATAAGCTGTAACTTTGTGTGTTGAAGTTCTGTTACTTGAATTTTTAATTCATTCATTGATTTTATTAGTTCTTCTGTACTCAAATTTGAAGTATTTACCTGTGATGACTTTGTTGGTTGACCTGTTGGCTGACTTGTTGTACCTGTGATAACCTCTTATGTAGATACTGGAACACTGGACTGCTTGTCTTTTAATGCTTGTTCAAGCTCTTTTTCTGTTTCAGTCAGTTGCTGATTCATTTTCAAGAGCAACTCCATCATTTCTTCTTCAGAATTCTTCTTTATTAATTCTTCAGTTTGAGGATGTCTGGAGGCTGGCAATTTCAACTGCTTTCTCAAAGCTGCAATGTCATCATCTTTTTTCTTGATTAGAGCTTCTATACCTGTGACATCCTTTGGATTGTGACCCAAACCAATTATTATTTCTTCCAATGTTTTTATCCTGTTGTCTTTGGCTTGAGAAGAAGCCTTTTCAAGCTGCAATTGTGTATTAGTGTTTTCCAAAGAATCCTGTAACCTGTGAGCTGCCATTGCCTTATCAGTCAAAGTAGAATAGATCATTTCACCAGTCTGCTTATGTAACTCAATCTGATCTAAAGGATGGATATCCTTTGCTTGGACTTCAAACTTTGTCCCACTATAATCAGCAGTTGTTTGGGGTTGTTGCACCTTAGGTTTGAAATGGCTCATTATCATTTTGCCCTGTTGGATGTCAAAATCTGACATCAATCTTTCTTGATTCTTTGGAGCCATTTTTAGATATTGATTATATACTTGAATTCTCAGTGGATCGTTCTTGGCCTTGATATTGATAAATTTCTTTTTGATATCTCCTGCATCTTTAACCGGTGTTTTGAAAGAAGATATTTCAACACTTTGTTGCTTCTGTAGCTCTTTCCTTTGTGAGGTAGTGGATGCTCCACTGACTGAACCTATTTGTTGACTGCCCAATTGTTCTTGTCCTTGACTATAAAGGATTTCATCAATAGATTCTACTTTTGGAGGAGTATTCAATTTCTGTCTCTTGGCCTGAGGCTGTTGTGAAGATTCAGTGAGAGGAGTAGCAGCTTCAACATCTCTCTTTTTCCCTTTTTCCACATTTGATAGAGTGTGCAAGATTGACATTTCTACTGGATTGATTTGAACAGAAGGAACCTGTACGTGATCATGTCCCTTGGAAGTTTGAGGTTGTTCTGTCATAGTGAATGTCTCTTTAACTTGTATATCAACCTCTTTTTCTTTTCCCTTAGATGATAATGCAATGTTTTCTTGTAATTTCTGCTGAAAAATCCTAGCTGAGGAAGGACTAACTTCTGATCTTGGTACCTGTGTAAAAGAGTCTAGGTCAAGCATCTTTTCAAGATCTTTCATGACATTGTCTACATTGACCTGCTCACTATCCTGCTCTATCAATGTTCCTTCTATCCATTCATCTGTATTAGCATATTTTTCAATCTCTGGGATTCTTTGATGTATGTATGGTGCTGATTTATTTTTCATTCTTTTATCACAAATGAAGTTGAATGGGTCATAAGGCACCCAATAGAAACTCTTTTGTAATCTGAAACGATCTTGTAATATCTTTTCAGCTTCTTCCCCTGCATCCCTAGAGTTACAGATAAAGGGACCTAATTGACTTTTGATCCGGAGTTGAGCCTTCTTCTTTGCATTACAAAAATGAATTATATTAGAATTGTTCATCTGCCTGAAATATTCTAATGCAAAGATTCTCATGGGGACATATTTTGGCAATTTGAATGGACATAATTCACATCCATATATTCTGACTTCTGTGTGCTTTTGGTATAAGTACCAATCACCAACTTTGTATTGTTTTGAGAGCTGTGAAGTTTTCTTGATTTCATTGCTGAGTCTTGGAGGAGAAACTCCTGTCAACAAGTGGTTGCAGGGTGTATAAAAAGATCAATGAACTCATTATAGGAATAGGGAGAATCTCGAGAACTATGAGTGATGGCTGACCAAAAGATAACAGACCTAGGATTCCCTTGGGCATCAAGCTTTTTGATATAGAAAGGGAAATTTTCCGACTGGTAATAGAGTATGAGATGGTAAATGATAGAAGAATATTTAAACACTTTCTCATTTTCTAATCTCATGAATTGATCATGGATTTTATCTGCAATATAGGATGCAAAGTCATACCTGACAGTAGGAGGCTGTCTAGGGGTAAAAATAGACAATAATACTAGGATTAAATAGTCGACATATTCACTGTTATTAAAGCACATTATAAAAGATATCATATCCAAAACAAGTTTACCATCCTCAGTGAAAAAAGCATACCCATAAGGTGGAGGGCCTTTAGGCTGGTGATCAGGCAACATAAAGGTTTGGCAAATGCAACTTAATTCTTCATGGGATAGTTTGGTGGATTTCTCAAGTAATTACCCCATGGACAGGGAAGTGAGGGCTTGATCAGGTTGAAAATGTAGCATCTCTTTGATAGACTGAGCAGTAATTGGGAAAAGGACTTCTTGATTTGGGGATAAGACTGCTCTTTGGTTAGGATCATAATTTGCATGGCAAAAATGGATTATTTCAGGGAAAATATGAACAGAGGGAAAGAGGTACCTGGGAAGATTAGATTCCCATAACCCAATCATATCCAAACCATTCAAATAATTGTCTCTGCAGCGACAAAAAATTCGAAGAGGGCTTTCACGAAAAGCTAGGTCTTTAATTTGGAAATCTCTGTCAACTAATGATAAACAATCCAAGTCTCTATGAGGGGCGTTCAATAGGGTGACGTTTAAAGCCACAGGAACTTCCATTTTTGGTTCTTGTGGATTCAAAAATGGAAATTCGGCTTATGGTGAAAAACTGAGCAGAATTACAGGTTTTGGGGATTTAATTGCGGTTTTTGGGAACTCAGGGAAGCCAATTTAGAATCCTGTTTGAGTTTTCTGTATAGAGTTTTTTAAACAAAAACCAAGATTCTAACGGAGTTCAGTGGAAATTAGGGTAAATACATGTTTTTGGAGATAACAACGATTTGAACAGGTATTGGTTAAGGCGGAAAATCTTGTGAGAAGCTTTGACTGCAATTCTCTTCGAAAGGACAATAGTTGGCAGACTTCAACAGTTGGAATTTAAATTTTTCTGCATGGGAGTGTAGTCGTTCATTGTGTTGGAAAAAATGAAAAATACGCGGGTTGTTTGATTTTATTCACAAAGTCAACAGGGTGGCAGGATTTTTTATTAATTCATGGGATGACATCAGCACGTATGGGAGATGAGTCACAGGAAGGCAGGTGGTAAGTGGTTTATTCCGCACCGCTTTTGAGGGAAGGCGGTATTGAGCAGATGGGCAGCGATTCCACAAAATAAATGACACATGGTCAGGGTATTGTTTGAAAACCACCGGCATTTCGCGAGTTATTGTTCGGATAGGAGATGGCCAGCGGAATTATCAACAGCCGTTGATCTTGGAGCGGGTGATCGAACGGTGGTTGGGGCGTGAAGTTGACGGGGAGTTAATAGGAGGGCCCAATGCAATTTATTATCAATTAATCATTTCGGGAGTGTTTTGATTAGCGGGGGTTGGTTATTAACTAATCATAAGGATTAATTAATCCCTTGTACGACAAGGGTCGGGGGTGAAAAATGCGCGCGGGACGGGTTACTTCGAAGTTTAGTTTAAATTAAACTTCGGGTTTTATTTTTTGTTTTAAACATATAAATCACACGTTTAAAATTTTTTTTCATATATTTTTTATTATATGATAAATAAACCAAGATGATTAACTTACCATAGGGGCGGGAATATTTATATAAAGATATGTTTAGCCAAAGGGCTTGTAGAGTAGGTAATTTATTTAATCACAAGGGATTTATTAACTTTGGCTAAAATTATATAAGTGGGTTTTTTGGGTTATTTATATAAATGGAGTTATATACTATAGGAAAGGGTTATTTCTATAAGGAGTTAATAAATAAAATCAATGTTAATATGACAAGGGGACAAGGTAAACTTCAAAATACATTAATATAACTAAGAAAGTGAAGTTTTTAAGAAGCAAATTGCATTATAATCACTTCATCACTTAAACTTAGGATAAAATGTGATTTTGAGGGTTAATTATGAAATATCTCATGAATTTCCTAAGTAAAATGGGATTTTACTTAGGAAAGAATTTTTTTGAAGTAAATGAGTGTGATGATGAATGATTTTAAGTACTTAGGTTTTTTCCAATTATTGGACCGAGGGTCCAGTCCCTCCAAAAGTCAAGGAAATGCCTTGAGCCCCTTTAATTTTCAAAATACCTTAGCACTTAGGGGAAATTAGTGAAATATTTAGGGAAAAATGAAGGGAAGTTAATAATCTTGACTTTTCTTTGTTGTGAATTTTTTCCAATGTAGTATCTGCCTTTGCACTTGTGATGAAAGTACAATTGAACACATTTAGAACCATCATTCATCACATGTAATTCTGCAACAACACCTACCTACCCTACTTACTTTACCCTACCATTTTCTCTTCTTTATTAGGTTTCTTTTACATGGCAAACCTATCTAAGTCTACACTTATTACATCCAAGGGCTCAGATTAAACTGTTGAGCGCCTTTTATTAACTCTACCTATCTACTTCTCGGCCAAGATTAAACTGTTTGGCCAGATATTATTCTCTATTCTACAGCATGAAATTGAAAAATGAATGAGTCAAGTTTAAACAGTTTGACTCTTCACAAATGCAAAAGTTTGACAAGATGCACACAATTTTGTTTATTACATCTGAGCAAAAAGTAGTGGCATTTAGACTTGCACACTTTCCTTGGCCTTTCTTTTGGTGGGGTTCATTTTCTTTCACTTTTTTGGCCAATTTTATTTTTTCACCCTTTGATTTTTCTTTTAGGGTATACCCTCTTTAAATTTTTTAAATTTTTTGATTTTTTGATTATTTAAGAATATGGAACACCTTTGCAACAAGAAAAAGGTTTGAACATATTGCATAGTTCAACAAGTCAATCATGAAAAATGACACCTATTGGTATAGGAGTCTAACAGTGAGCATGAATCAAGTAAGTAACCATTTTATGGATTGGTTACAATAGAGGGATCATATCACATGATTGTATATTTAACTTCAGTAGGTGGGTGGTTATCACGAGTATTTGAAGCCTGAGGAGAAGTAACTAAGATCTCGATGGTATGCTGCCATAAGTAAGTTCAGTTAAGTCAGGTTTTGAGTCAAAGTCAGTTTTTGTTTGAGTTAGTCATTTGAGTGTCTAGTGTTTTATTTTTTGACTCCATTTCCCAATGGATGAGACTACCAAGTCTACAGTGCTCTTGAAACCTCCTAAAGGAGCTTCCATCCACAACTCAAGCCAATGTTAGTGTCTAAATTTTCAATGATCAAATATACTCTTTCAGGTTTACTTGGTAGTGGTCCTAGGTCAAAATTTCATTTTTCAAGTCAAGTTTCAAATAAAATTTTGTTCACTGAATATGTCTAGGTCTAAAATGTTGCTCCCTTCACTCCATTCATGGTCATAATCATTTCATAGGTCATTTCATACATAAATAAAGTAGGGTTTGAGGTCATTCATCACACCGTCATTTAAGTTAGAGTTTAGGTCTCATTTGTTTCACCCCCATAAGAGTAAATTACGTCATAAAATAAGGTGAACAAAATCTCATTTTCATCATACAAGTCATTTGCATAGGGAGTTAGAAAAGATAGGGAAATAAGTAAAGACCTCCTCTCTTCCCACCATCATACTCCACAGATGCCAAGGGTTGAAGAAAAATAAGAAAATTTGTGCCAACACTACCCGTGTTATGCTTCTGTAAGTCCTGCGCTTTGCTTTTGGTGTGTTGCACTACGATTTTGGTGTTTCAGATCCAAATCAGTCATCCAAGCTTAAAAACACTATAAAAATGGTTCACTCATCTCGTAAACAGTAAGTGGACACCATTCCTACCTCTCTCAAGTCAAATTTCATCAACATATGAGTGGATTCCCTCCTTAGGGTTTTGCTCCGCTATGTTTTTAGTGCCTTTTCATCCTTGATTGTTTTTAGTTATCTAAACCCTCATCCCACCGTCTATGACCTTCACATATCTTCTAGAGACTCTACCGTAACACTCCCTCTCACTCACAACCTTCCTTTCCATCAATCTCATCAAAACCCTAATTTTCACAATATTTTGGCAGAAAATTGGGAATTTCCCGTGTTTTGATCTTTTAGCCACCTTCCTCATACTCATTTCCAGAAATTTCACTTCCATCCTATTTCCAACTCATCGCCCTTCCTCCTCAATTTTTTGGTGATTTTTCCCTAGCTTCTTTCCACCTCATTTCTACCCCTAAATCCACCCAACCACCATCCCCTGTTTTCTTAATTCTACACCTCCCCTACCCATTTTATCCAGCTAGGGTTTAATATTGTTAAAAAACACCATGGAGGAAGAAAATAAGATTCATAAGGGAGGAAACCACTCCATTTTTGAGCCAACTCAAACCCATTGTATCATTTTCAGAGTTTTATGATCAAGCTAGGGTTTACATTGCACACACAGACATTTTTGCTGCAAAATTGATTTCTGAAGTAATGGAGATGAAGTTTACAAAAGAGAAAGCAGTTCTTTTCAATAATAGGCCAAATTAAAACAAAATCCTTCATCTTAAGCATAGGTGTTATGATTTGAAAGGAATTCCAAAGATACAGTTGCTCCAGTTCATTTTCATCAATTTTGAATAGGTTGTCTTCAAGTCCATTTTGTAGGGGGTTTTAGCAAGGTTTTATAGTGCTTGATGAATCCATTTTGTAGCAAACATCCTCAGATTTCCAACCATACCACTTTCAGCCCAAACATCCTCTGGGAATGCCTTCAAAATCCCTCTCAAATTAGGCACGATGCTTCTGCTCAGAGTGCGCTATGTTTCTACAAATTTTTAGCGATCAACTTCAAACTTGGATTATGAGAAAATGGGAAAGTATTTTGGAAAATGAGAGCAGGTTGTTGTTCATAACATAATAAAGAACAAAAATCACTCTCTGTTTTGCAAAAACCATTATGGTTAGAGAGATATGGATCCATCGTTAAGCCCTATTGTTGCAGAAATGTTTTGGAAATTTTGGAAATTCAATTTCCACAGAAGCGTCGTGCAACAGCACGACGCTTTCTCGCAAAGCACTCAAATGAAGAATGGATTATGTTTTTGGATGCATTTTCACTTTTATATTCCATATCAGGTCCTGTTTTTCATGACACCCCTTTATTGTGGAGAAAAATACAAAAAGCTCCCTCTTTTTCATGTTTTTGCCAGTGATTTTGACTAGGCAAAGTGCTTCTAGATTGAGGTTTAGAAAATAATGTTTTGAAGTTCTTCCCACGGGTTTTTTTATCAATTTTGAAGCTGCATTGGAAATTAGACACGTAGGGCTACCTAGTCCAACCTTATTACTTGCAAATGGATGCTTTAAAGTGGCTCAAATTAACCTCTAAACAGGTGCAATGCTTCTGTTGGAGAGGTGCGAAGTTTCTGAAAATGGCACTATGTTTCTGCATTGGATTCCCTTTGGACAATTTTCAAGTTAGGAAAACTTCAAAATAGGAAGCTAATCTGTCCCATGAGGTTTCATTTCGATAACTATGTTTGTTTTTTCCTCTTATGATGAGGAAACATGTAATTAAATGAAGGAGACACACACTCCTAGTCTTTAGCTAAATTTGAGGGAATGGTTTCTAACTCCCCTAGATTATAGGAAGTGACTCATCTGATGTAATTGTGATGCTTTTAGGATAGGATTTAGTGTAATGTTCCAGATCTGGAATTTCTACAACAATGAGAATAACCTAAGGTATTATAGAGTTGGAGATGCAGAAATAAGGTTGATAATTGATGTCAAATCACTTAACCTTCAATGAAATTTGCAGCAACAAATTTATACAGTGTTTTGTAAGGAAAAAGGTGGGGAAAAGTGAGGATTTATGCCCTAAAATGAATGTATTCAAAGATCTGCGTAAACATAAGATGGGAAAGTGGTTGGATCTGATAGCTAGGGTTATGAGAGACTCCCCTGTACAATTTCAGCAAAAGAAAAAATGTGTTTTGCTATGTTAAACAGTTCCTCGTTTCCTAACTAGGCTAGAAAACCCTGATTTCCCATGACCTGGAGTATGCAAAAATTTACTGAAGCATAAGATCATAATTTACTGAAGGGTTTAGCTGCAATAAATTCTGAACATTGATAAATCAGATCAGTGACATAGCCCATACAATTTACAGAAGAAAGAATGAGACAATACAGAAGAAATCCTCAGAAATGAGGTGCCACAACCATGATAAAAGACTGCATAACCATGACAGCGTTATTTTTAGGGCTGAAGCAGCAGTTTATTAATTTTTCAGATCTATATTAGATATGTACATAAAAATATACATCCAATACAGATCTGTGTACAGAAAAGGCTGATCTATACATTCCCCTTGGGGTTTTTCTCAAAACATGAAGCACCAGAAGTAGATCTGAGATCTAAGAATGCAAATCTGCAGAATGATTCTAGATTTTTTGAATATTACAATGGTACAGCAAACCATATCTGAAATATATATGGATTGGATGGCCAATCCATGGATCAACACAGTGGAAGGAAGAATCCCAACACCGGAGATCTCTTCTCAAAAATGCAAGCAAAACACCCTGTAGCTGTAGATCTGCAAATAAATTTTTCCAGGGAAGGAAAAAAAATTGTAGCCTCTCAGAATGGAATGGCCTAATGCCAAGGTGTACATCTGAAGCACAATCAACAAATGAACTCTTCCAGGAGGTTAAAAGACACACTCACTGAGAAGAGCCACTGCAATCATCTAGATCTAAGCAGATCTAGATCTCCACTTGCTGCAAATCACAAGAAAAACTCAACCCACAATAAGAGAAGCACTGTAAATGTAAGGTGAAGCTTGGCCCAAGCCCGATAGTGGACAAGTTAGAACAATTCTCCTCCAAGAGCTACTCAAGGAAGGAGGTGGGATTCCTGAACAGGAAGTTCCAACAAGGGATGTCTAAGAAGACAAGCCTTCAGAAATAATGATCTTCAACAACCTTTCCTTGATACCCTCCTCTTCCTTTTATAATATAGGAGTCTTTCCAAACCCTAAACCACCTTGAATCACTTAACCCTTTTCACATTAGATCCTCCTTCTAGAACTGCGTTGTCCCTCAAAGAGGTTCAATGCATGTAGACTGCGTTGTTTGACTTGGTCAAAGATGGCCCACTCTTGTGATTTAGACCCATTCACACCTGCATGAGTTTATTTAAATATCCCATTTATGTCTTTGTTTACATAGGCATTGATTTATTCTTAGTTTTCAGGAGTTTTACATGTCCTCCTTCACAATTTATTCATCAATCATGAAATGTAAAATAAACAAGGCAAAATTAATATTCCTATTAGCTGAAGCTAATTTAGGAATATTAAATTTAGACCCAATGAGGTGGAATCTTATCTATTTTCTATATGTACTCCAAACTCAAGCCTTTGTAGAGGTTGGATAGTTGTTATTTGCAGTGGAGCTATTGTACAAACTCTTTTTTCAGTGAAATCTAAGGATGTTGCAGCTATACTCTTGAGATTCCAGTGGTATGATTTTGAGCATTGTTTCTTCTCTATTTCTTCATCAAGTTACATGTTATGTTACCATTTTCACCTAATTCATTCTTTTGTATGTTAATATTATGAGCTTATAAACATAAATCATTGTTTTCTATGCTATGTTTATAAGATTTTCATTAATGTGTTTATGCTCTTTTGATGAATGAATTCATTTAAATGCTCATTCTGACTCCTATTTCAAAACCCTATACACAATGAAAAATTACATATGTTCATCAGTTTACCTACCTGGCATCATCCTTGTTTCTGCAACTTAATCTTTGAAATCAGACCTAAACACTATACCTAGTTCCTTGATTGTCATTCCTATCGAGCAAAAACTCAAAACAAACAAAACCCTAATCTAATGAACATCATAAATAGCCTAAGATGATAATATATCAAATCATCTCATTGGCTGCAAAGTGACATTGATAGAGCCCTCTTTGGTTTTGTTAGGGCTAGCTACCTGACCTAAAGGTTGATTTGTTGTTACCTTCCTTCAGTTCCATTCTCAACCTTGGGAAGCGGGGTGGGGGGAGTGATAACACAAATATATTTTTCCTTATGGCATGAAACCCTTTCCATATCCCTAATATATTTCAAATTTCAGGCCTTCTTTGCAGGGGTATTGTTGCAATTGTTAGGGCTTTAAAGATCATATAGGGTTTAAAAATCATTATTTTAGTAGCTCTATATAGCTAACAGGGCCTCAATTCACTACTGAGTTACGGAATATGAGGCCTTCCCAAGTGTTTATTCAATTTAGTGTCTTGAATTGATAACATAAATTATCGACCAGGGCTAGTAAACTGATGAGGTGTGCTTGCACTATATGTGCCTAAATATCCTTTTTCTTATTTCATTGTTTTTAGTATTTTGTTGATGTTTTTGGTTTTTGTTATGTTTGAGTTTTAGTATGCTATTATATGTTCAGGAGATGAAGTTAAATCTATGTCAAAAGAAAAGAAAAGGAAACCTTAGACTTAAAACAGAGTTTAGTTGTAAATTTTGTCCCTAATTCGGAAAATGGTGAAAAAAACAGAGTATCCTAATCCATGGATGTTATAGCTTGCAAATGAATATGAAAGGTAACTCAAAACACTACAATTCAATCTAATCCATTTAGTTAGAGGTTTGTTGGAATAGTTTTTGAAAGAGATTAAACTCCAATGTGATGAGGATCTTCCTAAAACAAACAACAACTTAGAACATTATAGTGAAATCTTATTCATATGATAGAGGTGTTTTGGAATAGCTTGAAAAAAATATTGCTATAATGTAATAAGGATCTCCTATGGAATATTTGAAACAACTTATGACATTACAACTAGATCTCAATTTATTGGAAGACTTCATTGAAGGAGATTATACATAATGTGATAAGGATCTTCTAAACAACAATCAAGCAGTAACCCACACTCTTACAACTAACTCTTTTATGTGATTTAGAGATTTATTGGAACAACTTGAGAAGAAGACTCTTTGTAATAATATGAGGATCTTCTATCTAATATCAAAAAATAATGTTTCTACCCTCTTTTTGGCCTTCGCGCTGTGCGTTTACCAGTATTGGGAGAAAAAAATTTTGATATGGAAAATGGACACCTTTAAAATGAGCTATCATGGAGATTTTTTGGACAAGGGGAATGCCTCCAAATTTGGCTTGCAAAACAGGTCAAATTTACTGTCATGGCGCTGTGCGTTTACCAAAAAATTCACAGTTTGACTAGTTTCAGTAAATTTTGAAATTTCACCTCTGATGTAATTTTCAGTTTGGTAAATGCGAAGTTACTATTTTAAATATAATTTTTTACCTTTTACCTAAGGTAGATACATTAGTTAAATTATTAGTTTGAAAGTCAACTAAAAGTTATGAATGAGTCACTCTCCTCATCCTAGACTCTAGCAGTCAGTTCAGTTTTTGGTGTAACAACTCCCTCACCTTATGGATTAGACCCCTAAGGATGAGAGGAAGAGGTTTTGAGTCTATAAGGTGTAATTTTTCAGTCTTAGTAATGGTTGGAATTATTTGAAGATATTGTAAGGATCAAATATCATTCTGGCTTGGACATTAATGGAAAATTACAGCTATTTCCTTGGGATCCCTGTGGTACGAGTTTTAAACATTGTTTCTTCTCTGTGATTGATTTGTTAGAATATATTGTTAATTCATAAGCCATTTCACATCTATAATATACTTTATTTCAATTTCTAAAGATAGAATTCATATTTAGTTATGCTCTGTTTTGGGAAATTAAGTATAATGTGTTCAATTTCTTCATTTTAAGGAAAATACATTTCAAATTATTTCCTTAGCTCCTCATCATTATTTCCATCTCATTTAATACTCTTTTAAATTGTAAACCTTTTACCTACCGTGCCCCATCAAGAATACTGTAATTTCATCCTTCTGTCCCTGTTTTATCCTTTTGACCTAATTCCGGTTCAGTGAGCCCAACCCTAAAATCAAAATTAAGTCCCCTTGTTTTCCCTAGCTAGCTTCAAATCCTTTCAATCTAGCCCTCTTGGATGTGATTCTATCAATAGATCCCTCTCTGACTTAGTAGGGATAGATACCGAGTCCAAATTTTGGTTTGAGGTTACCTCAGGATTGCCTACTTTAGCCTTAGGATCAATCCGAGTGATAACACAACCATTTCAACCTATAATATTTTTTCCACCCTCCACCACCTCAAGTTCATCGCCTAGAATTTCTACTGCATTTTCCAATACATCATTCTCATTCCCAAGCACCTCTTCACATATTCGAACTTCATCTTCTAGTATCTCAACCACATTTTCCAGTACATCTTCTTATATCCCAATCTCATCTGCAATTTCTTTAGCTACATTAGCAAGTACTTATAGTTCTTCACCAAGTACTTCAAACTTACCTCCTAGCCAAGCTAGAATCCAAGCCATGGCTGCCAGATATGCTCCCTTGGTCCTACCAACACAGTTACATGACATGCCCCGGGACTATCAAAGAAAAATCCATCAATTTTATTTAACCACTCATTATATTGCCCAACGGCATGTTAATAAGATGACAAAATATTTTGAACTACATGAAATAGATGGTGTTGATGTCCAAATGAGACACTTTGCTCAAACTTTAACTGGTGAGGTAAAAAAGTGGTTTAAAGGTTTGAATGCTGGTAGTATTGTTGATTTAGCAGTTTTTCATAGATTATTTCTTAATATATGGGAAAAGAAGAAAAATCCACTACAAATCTTATCTTAATTTGAAAGCATAAAAAGAGCACCAAATGAAACAATTCAAGATTATTGCACTAGAAATAACATTATTTATAATGCAATTCCTACTAATCTTAAGCCTCCTCTAGACTCTATCCTTATCAAATTCCCCAATGGATTTGATACATATATAGACTATCAATTAAGAGAGAGAAATCTAGAAACCTTAGAGAAGATGCAAAGTAATGTTGTTAGCATAGAGGAAAATTTGTTAGCAAAGAAAGCTAGATTAAGAAATGAAAGCAGAGTGACAATAAAAGAGGAAACATTTACTTCAGATTTGAAAATAGATCAATTATCAAAAATATTAGAGAGAATGATGGATAGGTTAGATAATATGGAAAGGAAGACACAATGGGATAACCAACAACAAGGACCCCAAATTAGAAATCCCAATTTCAGGAAAAACACCAGCACTGGAAAATCTAGAGAATCAGCACCTGACCAAACAATAAGACCACCTTTCCAAGAGAGATATGCTGAAAGTTCTCATCAAAATGAATATGATGAAGACACCATTAACCTAATGGGTATTAATGATGATAACACTATTTTTCTTACACAAGAAGAACAGGAGTTATATGAATTAAAACAACTACAACTAGATTCTGGTGAGTCTTTTGATTACAAGCAAGGTTATGAATTTGCAATCAATGAAATCCATAAGAAATATAACCTTAGGAGAAATATAAATTTAGATCCTTCTATTAAGAAATCTACCCAAACACAAAAAAAGAAAACAATAGAGGCTCCTACCACTAAAGTTATCCAAATTCTCCCTAGGGAAACCAAGAAAAACTCTAGTTCAACTCAAAAAGTTTCAGGTCCAAAAATTTCACCTAGTCCTAAAATTGTTGACATCACAGATGATGTTGTCCAAACATCAACAAATTCTCAAAAATTTGATGTTTCCAAGACAACAATTTCTGCCAAAACAGTAATTTCAGACTCAAAAACACCTACTGTTGATCCAAAATCAGCTGATCCTAAAGAAACCATTGCTAAAACAACTGTTGAAAATACAAAATCTGCAAAGACTTCCATTGCATCTCAAACTATTCCTGAAAAGAAAACTAAAAGCAGTAAGACAGTGAAAATACAAACAGAGAATGAGAAACCAACTGTAGAAAAAAAAGACAAACACACCCAAACTACAGTTACGAAAGAAGAGATAATTCAGTTAGGAAAATCTCAAGCTCCATTTAATATCCAAGCTGAAATTTCCAAATTGAAGATACCAATTCCTTTGATAGAGTTGGTAAAACATGACCTATACAAAACACCTATCACTGAGACTTTAAATATGAATGATGGAGAAGATTTAATAAATTTAAGTGATGATCAACCAGAATTAATCGTTGGTCCCGATGATAATGGGAAACACCAAGATGGAGTAGTTTCACCCTTCTACATTAGCTTAACTGTTCATGATCATATTTTACATCATGCAATGCTAGATTCAGGCGCTTTACACAATTTAATGCCAAAAGCAATAATGGAAACCTTGAATTTAGACATCACTAGACCTTACAAAGATCTCTTCTCATTTGATTCCAACAAAGTGAAATGTTTATGTTTGATCAAAGACTTATGTGTTACTTTAGTTAAATACCCTGGAAAAAGCATAGTCATGGAAATTGTAGTAGCTGCCATCCCTCCCAAGTATGGAACGCTCTTATCTCGCTCATGGGGAGCTAAACTACAGGGATCTCTACAACTTGATATGTCTTATGAAAAAATATCAGTTTTTGGCCAACCTAAGAAACTTTACACATAAACATTAATGAAGTACATGGTTAATAGTGTAGAAAGACCTAGAAACTATCCTATTTACTTTACACCTACCGATATGGATTCATTCATTTTATGTAATTATGAAACTCGCCTTGAAAACAATACTGAACTAAAACAGAAAAACAAAGCACCAGATAGTGAAGTTGTTTCATAAATCATTGTGGCACCTAGATTTTCATGGATCAGTTAATAAATTAGGAGCAGGAGCCGGATTTTGGATACACAATATGGAAAAAAATCATGCAAAAGGTCATGCTTTTAGATTAAATTTCAAATGTACAAATAACATGGTTTAATATGAAGCTCTTATTTTAGGACTACAGATTGTTAGAAATTTAGGAGCCAAAAGAGTGTCAATCATGGGAGATTCAGATTTAATTCTGAAACAGATAACAGAAGAATATTCTATATATAATCCAAGATTAAGCCGATATAGAGATAGTATTTTAGACCTGATTAAAGAACTTCTTGAATGTGATTTTGCTGCAATTCCTAGAAAACATAATATATAGGCCCACAGCTTAGCAACTTTTTCTAGTACCTGTAATTTTCCATTTCAACCAAATTATAAATATACAGCAGAAGTGAAACATAGGCCTACAATCCCAGATAATCTTAAATATTGGAAAATATTTTCACAGGATGAACAGATTTATCATTTCATCAACAATGAAGGAGAATTTCAGGGTTGTAATATAGACACAGATTGTATAATAGATCAAAACTTAGATAGTGAGATTGATTTAAATAATGTTGATGTAAATAACTTAGATTTTTCTAAACCTACTAAATTTACTCAATTATAAATAGATAATTTAGAGAAAGTAGAGATAGAAGAGTTAGTAGATGATGATTATGACATTTTAAACCTCAAGGACAAATTTTTGCCTAAGGGATTAGCCCCTTTAGAAGATTTGTTTGACTCTAATGATGTTGCAAGGAAACCTAAGCTGGAGCCATTAAGATCTAATATTGAAGAATGAAAAATAGGAACAGAGTTAAAACCTAAGACGATTAAACTTTCAAAAGCCTTACCTCATGAAGAAAAATTAAAATACATAGCTTTGTTTAAGGAATTTTAGGATGTATTTGCATGGAGTTATGAGGACTTAAAATCCTATGACACTAGCATATTACAGCATAAAATACCCATAAAAGAAGATCAAAAACCTTTTAAACATAAACTTATAAGGATCAAACCTATTTTGATTCCTTTAATTGAAAAATAGGTCAAGAGAATGTATGAAGCCCAAATAATTGCACCAATAAAATATTTTGATTGGGTTTCAAATCTAGTTCCCACTAGGAAAAAGACAGGATAAATTAGACTATGTGTTGATTTCAGAAATTTAAATAAAGTGTCCTTAAAAGACAACTACCCTCTCCCCAATATGGATCACATTTTCTATAGAGGGTGGTTGGTTCTTCCATAATTTCATTACTAGATGTTGGGTACGTATTATATTCTTTCCATGACTAGTCACGCGTGGAGGGGTCACAGGGGGGGATAACCTCTCCTGTATGTTGTGCCGAGCACAACAAGTGGGTCATAAAAAAACTTGGACCTTATTTTCCAGTGGGCAGACCCGCCCATGGTTTTTTGCATGGGTTTTCACATGGGTACGATGGTTTTCGGCCCCTGGTATTTTGTAGATTTGGTCAAGGGAACTATGGTTATGTTCTAATCCAGGGTTAATGGATTGGGGTTTATGTATGCTTCGGCATGTATATATATGTGTTGTAACACTAAAAGGAATATAATGAAAATTCAAACTAGTCGTCCCGAATTGGGATCCAAGGGAAAATTTCTGTGTTTATCTATTTTATGTTTTATGCTCTCACTATTGCTTATTTTCTGTTTTAAGATTCGTTTGTAGATAATTTTTGTACAGGTTTAAAACCTACATTTCGTATCAGAGTTGTTTCAGCTTCAAGGGGACGCCTTTTTTGCTGAGGGGTTTTTTTCTCGGGCTTGTGGTAGACCTGTTCAGTGGGAGAACTGCGGGATCGATTCTTGCGGTGAAATAAGATGGCGAGCAACGGAAAGATAAATATCAAGAAATTTAATGGTCAAAGTTTTTAGCTGTGGAAGCTCAAGATGGAGGACTTGCTAGTTGATAAAGATCAATGGATCTCAGTATATCAAGGCACTAAACCAATCGCAATGTCAGATGAAGACTGGAAGAAGTTGGACCAAAAGGAAAAGAGCACAATATGGTTGTGTATCTCAGATTCGGTATTGTTGAATGTATCTAGGGAAGCTATGGCGAAGGATTTGTGGGAAAAACTTGGGACTTTGTACCAATCTAAGTCTCTAGTGAATAAATTTTTCCTGTGGAAAAAGTTGTATAACTTGAGGATGAAGGATGGAGACTCAGTGACAAAGCATCTGAACGCCTTCAATACTATGGTAAGTCAGTTGTCATCTGTTGATATTAAAATCTCAGATGAAGATAAGTGCATCAGTTTGTTGTGTTCTCTACAAGACTCGTGGGACAGTCTGGTTATTACAATAGGTAGAAATACAACTACCTTGAATTTTGATGACATTGTGTCAGCCTTGCTATCAGAGGAAATGAGATGGAGAAATATGGAGGGTCGGAATGGAGATGCCTTATCTGTACGAGGAAGGTCCCAGAACAAAAACAAGAATAAGGTTTCGAGTGGGAGATCTAAATCTAGAGGGAGATCTAATTCTCCTGGAAAGTTTGTAAAGGTATGCTGGAAATGCGGAAAAGAAGGACACTACAAAAAGGATTGTAGATCTAAAGCTCCTGAGAAAGGAAAGGGATCTGATGATGCTCCTTCTGTAGAGGCAAAAACCACCTCGGATGAAGGTGGGGATGTGCATTTGGCTTCTTCTTCAAATACACATGTAGATCATGAGTCATGGTTGATTGACTTGGGTGCATCCTTTCACTTCACTCCCCATAGGGAGTGGTTCTACGAGTATGAGAAATATGATGGCAGTGATGTCTTCCTAGGGGATGATAGGAAGGCCAGAATCATTGGACCTGGAAAATTCAAGCTGAAGCTGCAAGGTGGAAGGATTAGAACACTTCCTGGTGTTCTGCACATTCCTGCATTGGCTAGAAATATGATTTCTGTAAGCAATATGGATGATGCAGGAGTAAAAAAAGTGTTTGAGAAAGATACCTATAAGATGGTTCAGGGAGCACTGGTATTAATGTGGGGAGTTCGGATTTGAACTCTGTATAAGCTTTAGGGAAACACTATTATTGATGGGTGAAACAGTTTTGTGGTTCTTGAAGGTGGAGTGGAAAGCCTAGCAGTCTCTAGAGAAAAAACCATGCTATGGCATCAAAGGCTTGGTCATATTGGAGAGAAGGGCCTTCGGATACTACATGGAAATGGTATGGTAGAAGATATGTCTAATTTCTCTTTGGATTTTGATTTATGTGAAAATTGTGTATATGGGAAGCAGAATCGGGTGAGTTTTCCTTCTAGTTCTAAGAGGGTGAACAAGATATTAGAGCTTGTGCAAAGTGATGTGTTTGGACTTGTGTCGGTTCCATCACTGGGTAAGTCTATGTACTATGTTTCATTCATATATGACTTCTCAAGGAATACATGGCTATATCTCTTGAGGAAGAAAACTGAATTATTTGAAAAATTTTAATAATTTAAGGCTCTAGTGGAAAACTAGACAGAGAAGAAGATAAAGGTGCTGAGGATAGATAATGGTGGGGAGTTCTACAAGAAGGAATTTGAAGAGTTCTGTAAGAAGTGTGGTATAGCACGGTAGAAGACTACTCCATACACACCTTAGCAAAACAGAGTTGCAGAAAGAATGAACAGAACACTGATGGAAAAGGCTAGAAGCATGCTCAGTGGTACTGAGTTAGGGAGATAATTCTGGGCAGAGGCATTGGATACTGCATGTTACTTGGTTAACAGATCACCTTCATCAGCGTTGGAGGATAAGACTCCACATGAGGTATGGACTGGTAAGAAACCCTCTCTTTCACATCTGAGGATATTTGGATGTGATGCATATGTACATGTTCCAAAGGAGAAAAGGACCAAGTCGGATAATAAATCTGAAAGCTGCATCTTTATTGGGTATAAGGATGGTTTAAATAGTTACAAGCTTTGGAACCCACAAACAAGGAAGGTTGTGTACAGCCGAGATGTGGTGTTTAAAGAGGTGAAAGATATTGTTAAACATGAATTCCTACCAAAGTAACTTGAGAAGATAGAGTTTGAGCTAAAGGAGGATGAATCAGACTCTACAACAGAAGAAGACTCAGAAGAGGAAGAGCCACAAACTCCAGCTGTGAGAATATCAGCTTGGGAAAGAAGACAACCAGAAAGGTATAGTCCATCTGCTTTCTATTCAAATTTTTCTTTAACTATAACTGATGATGATCCCAGAACTGTCAGGGAGGAAGTAGATTCAGAGGATGGAAAACTCTGGAAGGAGGCCATGGTTGATGAAATGGCATCCTTGCAGAAAAATGAGGCATGGGATCTGGTGGAGTTGTCGGCTGGAAGGAAACCCATTGGGAGCAAATGGGTGTTTAAGAAGAAGATTAATGTAGAAGGCAAGGTGGAGAAATACAAAGCTCGGTTGGTAGAAAAAGGTTATTCCCAGGTGTCGGGAATTGATTTTGGTGATATTTTTTCTCCTGTTGCCAAAGTTACTTCTATTAGATTACTATTATCTATTGTTGCTGCATTTGATTTTAAGGTATAACGGATGGATGTGAAGACAACATTTCTTCACGGGGATCTAGAAGAGGATATCTACATGAAACAACCTGAAGGCTTTATGGTGAAAGGGAAGAAAGAACTTGTATGCAGGTTAAAGAAGTCTTTGTATGGGTTAAAACAGTCACCAAGGATGTGGTATCAGAAATTTGATACCTATATATGGGGACTTGGCTTCACCAAAAGCAAGGAGGATCACTATGTTTATTTTAAATTAATTGGTGACCGTGCAATTTATTTGGTCTTGTATGTGGATGATATGTTGTTGATTGGAAATGAAAAAGAAATTATCCAAGATTTGAAGACCCAACTATTCTCCAAATTCAATATGAAGGATCTTGGTGCTGCAAACTATATTTTGGGCATGGAAATTAAGAGAGATCACGCAAAGAGGAAGCTCTGGTTAAACTAGAGGAAGTATTTCGAGACTATATTGCAGAGGTTCAATATGCAAGATAGTAAACTAGTGAATGTTCTTATTCCTGTAGGTGTAAAGTTGTCTGTTGAACAGTGTCCCAAGAGACAAGAAGAAGAGGAGGATATGTCTCGTGTTCCATATGCAAGTGCAGTGGGTAGCCTGATTTATGCAATGGTATGTACTATACCAGAAATTTCACATGCAGTGGGGGTATTGAGCAGGTTTATGTCAAACCCAGGGAAGGAGCATTGGACAGCAGTGAAGGGGTTTTTAGATATTTGTGTGGTACTAGTGATTATAGCTTGTGCTACCAAGGAAGACCAGGATTGGAAAGAATGTTGTACAGTCGTGGTTTTCTTGATGCAGACTGGGCTAGAGATCTGGACCAAAGAAGATCTACAAGTGGGTATGTGTTTAGCTTGTTTGGAGGTGCAGTCAGTTGGATGAGTAAAAGACCGTCTATATTGGCTCTTTCAACTATAGAGGCAGACTACATAGAAGCCACTCATGAAAGCAAGGAATTAGTTTGGTTGCAGAGATTGTGTTCAAGTATGGGGTTGGTACAGCAACCTATAGGATATAATGTGATAGCCAAAGTGCAATTTTATTGGCTAATAACCCTACTTATCATTCAAAGACAAAGCAAATTGATGTTCAATATCACTTTGTAAGAGATATGGTTGAGGCTAAAAGGGTGTTGCTGGAAAAGGTGGACACCTTGAAGAATGTTGTAGGTGCATTGACGAAGTCTGTGAGCACTCAAAATTTCCCTTGGTGTAGAGAAAAAATGGGTGTTGCAAAACTAGGCTAATGACTAAGCTCTCTTGTGTCCCCCTGCGGAAAGAAAACAACAAGTGGGAGAATGTTGGGTATGTGTTATATTCTTTCCATGACTAGTCACGTGCGGGGGGATCACAGGGGGGGAGATAACCCCCTCTCTACGTTGTGTTGGGTGCAGCAGGGGGGTCATAGGGGGGCCCACAGCCCCCCCTATCGGGGTCCGGGGCAATGCCCCGGGAAAAATTTTGTGGACCTTATTTTCTGGTGGGCGGACCCGCGCATGGTTTTGTGCATGGGTTTGCACATGGGTACGATGGTTTTTGGCCCCTGGTATTTTGTAGATCCGGTCAAGGGAACTATGGTTATGTTCTAATCCAAGTTTAATGGATTAGGGTTTATGTATGCTTCGCCATGTATATATATGCGTTGTAACACTAAAAGGAATATAATGAAAAATCAAGTTGGTCGTCCCGATTTGGGATCTAGGGGAAAATCTCTGTGTTTATCTGTTTTGTGTTTTATTCTCTCGCTATTGTTTATTTTTTGTTTTAAGATTCATTTGTAGATAATTTCTGTACAGGGTTAAAACCTACACTAGATGGATTTTCTGGATATAACCAGATCTAGTCCAACCAGAAGACCAACCTAAAACTGCTTTTACTACTCCATGGGGCACTTTAATGTATGTGAAAATGCCTTTTGGATTAATGAATGCAGGAGCCACTTTTAAAAGAGTTATGGATATAGATTTTTCTAAAGATATTCATGAATTCCTTGTGATTTATTTAGATGACATTACTGCATTTTCAAATACTGACAATGAACATTTAAATTATCTTAGACAAGTCTTTCTCAAATGTAGGAAATTTGGAATCTCTCTAAATCCTAAAAAGACTTTATTTGTACTGGAAGAAGGTAAATTATTAGGACATATCATATCTAAAGAGGGAATTAGGATAGACCCGGCTAGAATAGAGGCCATTCTAAAAATTATTCCTCCTAGGAATATTAAAGAAATACAAGCTTTCTTAGGTAAAATCAACTTTCTCAGAAGATTCATCTCAAATCTAGCTGAAATAATTAGAGAAATTAACAATATGTTGAAAAAATACTCAGTACTTAAATGGACTGTGGAGGCCAAGAAATCATTTGAATCCATTAAACAAGCCTTGACAAAAACACCAGTCCTTATAAGTCCTGACTTTAAAAAAGATTTCATTATTTTTTATTTTGCTTCAGAACATATTATTGGTGTAGTTTTACTGCAGGAAAATGATCAGGGCTATGAGCAGCCCATTTCTTTCTTCAGCAAGTCACTCAAATATGCCACTTTAAAGTATAACATAATGGAAAAGCAGGCATTAGCTTTAGTGAAAGCTATCAAAGACTTTAGAGTGTACATTCTTTATTCACATATCATTGCTTATGTTCCAAATGCAGTTGTAAAGGACATTCTAACACAGAATGGGCATAATGGTAAAATATGCAAGTGGATTGCCACCATTTTGGAATATGACATAGAAATAAAACCCACTAAACTCATAAAAGGTCAAGGTTTATCCAAACTCACGGCTGAATCAAATTGCCATGCTTTAGATATTAATTTTATCGCCCAAATAGATGATCAGGAAGAGATGGCGACTCCAGAGATCAGTGAAGCCTTTTCAGACTTACCATGGTATGCAGATATTATATTCATATTACCAAATTTACAAGCTCCTCCTGGATTATCAAGAACTAGAGCCAGATTTTTAAAGCTAAAAGCAATAAGATTTTGTATCATAGACAATGCACTGTTTTGGAAAGATCATGGTGGAGTTTTATTGAATTGTTTAATTAAAGAAGAAGCTGATAAAGTTTTGGAAGAATTTCATGCAGATGACAGTGGTGGACATATCTACTCAAATACTACTGCAGATAAAACCTTGACAGCTGGTTTTTACTAGCCTACCTTGTTTCTAGATGTAAAAAAGTATGTCACCTCCTGTCACAAGTGTCAAATATTTGAAGGAAAGAAAAGGCTATTACCTTTTCCCTTAAAACCCATCTCAACATAAATGCCTTTTCAACAATGGGGTCTTGACTTCATTGGTGAAATTCACCCTCCATCCTCAGCCCAACACAAGTGGATTTTGACAGCCATAGACTATTTTACTAAGTGGATAGAAGACATACCTTTCAGGAAAGCCACTGACACTATCATAATATCATTTTTAGAAAAGAACATACTCTCAAGATTTGGATGCCCCCAAAATATTATCACTGATAATGTAGAAGCATTCAATTCCAAAAATATGATTGACTTCTGTCATAAATATCACATTACCCTTGGCCATTCTACTCCATATTACCCTCAAGGTAATGGCCTTGTTGAATCCTCCAATAAAAGCCTTGTGAAAATCATCAAGAAAGTACTAGAAGACAACAAGAAAACTTAGAACAAGAGGTTAGTAAATGCCTTATGGGCAAATAGAATTACCACAAAAAAATGTTTTGGTACATCCCCTTACCAACTTTTCTATGGGATGGATGATGTTTTTCCATCTTCTATAGGAGTACCAGTAATGAAGATAATCCAAGAACTGCAATTTGAAACTAATGATATTCAAAGAAGAATTAATCAAACTATACACTTGTAGCAAACCAGAGAAGAGGTTTATCTTAAGTCTCAAGTTATCCAAGAAAATATTAAAAAGATATTTGACAAGAAGACTAAGGAACATGATTTCTATATAGGTGACAAAGTCCTAAAGTGGGATTCAAGGAGAGAAGAGAAAGTTAAACATGGGAAATTTGATTTCTTATGGAAAGGAGCTTATGTTATTTATGGTTATAGAGGAAACAATGCTTTATTTTTAAAGGAGATGGATGGATTAGATCTGATAGGTGGACCTGTCAATGGTAGAAGGTTGAAGCATTACTACTCCTCAGAATAAAAAATAGTTAACTTTGTTTACTTTACTCATTGTACATAACATTGTAGATTTTAGATTGGATTGGATGTTTTTTCCTAGGAAATTTTAAGCCCGGAGAGAAGGCCCTGAGCTTCAAGGATAAAATATCATAAGTACGAATAATTGCAGAGAGATACATGACCCTATGAAGTATTTAACTCAGCCACCTCTTTCCTCTTTTTGGAATGAGAGGAGATAGATCTATGCACCATTCCATTTGTATGAGGAGAAATTTGGTGAAGAATATGCTTGTGTATCTAATGTTTCATTTGATTATTATTTGCATTCTTTTACCATGTATATGTAGGCCATAGCTCCAAGAAGGAGTATTATTCCATATAAACTTCATGGCCAAATTTGGGCCACAAACATTTCTGAACATGGCCACTCCCTTGGAGGACAAAGGGAGATATTGTATCATTGTGGGTGCATTCCAAAAGAACCAAATATATCTCACACTTTCAGCCATTGTGAGATGACTTGGACATCAAGTAGGTGGTGGGGAAACCACTTACCATATCATTATCTAATGCAGTCAGGAGATATATTGCGCTGGTTCCACATGTGGGACTATGATCCACCTCCATTTTTTCATATTTCTGTTTATATATACTTGGTTTTGATCCCATACATGGATGATGTACTTATGCTTTTTATGGGAATGATTGGAGGGAGGATGGGAGGATGGGATGTGTCCTTTGGGAGAGAGATTCTCCATGGTTCCTATGTTTCATACATTTGGGAAAGCATTGGACCATCCGTGATTGCTACATTGGGTCTCTTGTTTCCTTACGGGATGAGCCATTTAGGTAACTTGAGCACTTGGGAGGTGCCTCTCATGAGTAGGTGCCTCTTATGAATTACCACTTTGGAGGGTGATTCATTTTGTATGAGTGATAGCTTGGAGATTGAGCTCCATACGGGAATAAAGTTTCATCACATTTCCAATTCTATCCTTACGGTTTCTTGGGGACAAGCAACACTTGGGAGGGGAGGATTGTAATATTCCTAAATTAGCCATGAGCTAGTTGGAATATTAAATTTTGTTTTGATGCTTTGTTTGATGAATAAGAGGATAATGGAGGTCCAAAATTCTCCTTAATAATGAATAAATCAATGCCAATGTGAAAGAGATAGATCTTGGCCACTTAATTGAGCACCCTTTGGTATGAAAATGGGTTGGATCACTTTGACTGGGTCAACCTTGACCAAATCAACAGCGTTGTCATGGAGGAGTGGTCATCAATGAGGGACAGCGTAGTTTTAGATGGAGATGCTTTGTGTGAATGTAGTGATCTTTTTGGATGGGGCTTAGGGTTTGCAAGCTCATAAATTATAAAAGGAAGAGGATGGCAGTCATTTTTCATCATGTTGATGCATATGATATTTCTGAATATATGGTCTGTTTAGACATATATCTTTCTCTTGTTGTTTAGTTGAGATAGAGTGTTGTTTAGCACAGGGTGTTCCTGATTGGGAATCCCACCTCTTCCATTGAGTAGCTCTTGGAGGAGTCTTGCACTACATTGTCCACTATCTGGCTTAAGGCCAAGCTTCTTCTTTCAACTACAGTGCATATCATGCTGAGGGTTTGGTTGTTTTTGCACGCTACAGCAAGTGGAGACTAGATCTTTCAGATCTAGGCCATTTCAGTGCTCTTTTTCAGTGGAGGAGGTTTCCACTTCATTGGGAGGATAGTATTGAAGGCTTTGGAGCTCAGTTTTAGATCTTGGCATTAGGCCAACCTTATTTTGATCCCTACATCACATTTTACTTCCAGATCTGCGTTATTTCTGTAGGAGGAGTTGCAGGGTGGTTTGGCACACCATTTGGAGAGTTGATTTTCTAGTGATGGCGATCTACCCTTCACTTTGAAGATCTATTGAAGGAGGCTATTCTATTGTTCATATCAGTTCAGCCACACTTTCCAGATCTGTATTTTTCAGTAGATCTGCAGTCTTAGATCTCATATCTACATCTTGTACTTGGTGTTTTTCTGAAAACCCCAAGGGGTTTCTATAGAGGAGCTTGTATAGTGCATGGATTTGATATAGATCTAACTTTTGAGGCACATGTCATCTCTAGATCTTATGTATAATCTACTGTTTTTGCAGAGCCAATAGAAAAACATTGTAAGGGTTTCGCAGCTTTTAATATGGTTGCAGCACCTCATATTGAGGGATTTTGTTCATTAGAGGCTTGTGTTTCTTGTTATGCATCTTATGGGCCATTTCTTACACATATTTTTCTGCTGTAATAAGATAAGAAAGGTCTCCATATTGGCCTCTTTCTATCTAAATGATGATCTGCAACATTGTTCCATTATTTTGTACTATATTCCTACTTTTCCCATTTGGGAATATTACATAGCATCATAAATGAGTGGGGTTATGGGTGAGGAAGCTCACCAAGCATATAAGGAAAGGGATGGCAGCCATGAGAGGCATTCAGAATATTTTTTATGTTTGGGTCTTATGACTTCTTGTATTCTTTAGTTGTTTAGCGAGGTTTGTTGTACTGTTTAGTACAAGGGAATTTCCAGGCGGGAATCCCACACTCTACCTCGGGGGACTTCGAGTGACCACTCAAGAGAGATATTCTGAGCTTCATTTCCACCATCTGGCATTGGGCCAAGCATTCAACTTCAGCCACAGTGCGGTCTCCTTGAGGAACTGCATTATTTTGTAGGGTGTTGCAGTGGAGGGTTGAGAAACCGTGTTTATGAGCTAGTTTCCTAGTGAAAGGAGTAGACTTTCACCTGGAAAGCTAGGGAGGTGAAGATACAGCCATATCTTTGTTATTTCAGCCTCATTTCAGCAGAGCTCTAGTGATACAGCATGATTCAGCCACAAAGTTGCAGTTTGCACTTCTTGCATCTTGTGTATTTCAAGAAACTCTTTCTGGGTTATCTTGGGATTGTGTTTGAGAGACTAGTTCTTCATTATCAACTCCTTTTGAGCATCATATCAATAGATCCACTTGTTTCCATTTTATTATTGCAATAACCCTCCCTAGGACTACGCTGTCATGTACTTTGGCATTTCTGTATAGCAACATCATTTTGGATTCTAGTGTATTTGGGCATTGGAGGCTTGTTTTCCTAGTTTGAGTGATTTTTTCCTCAACATATTGTATATTTTGCTACTGTGATACATAATATAATGTATCTATGATTTTCTCACGTGTTTGTATTAATAATTGTTGTACATTCTAGTTTTGTGTTCAATATTAACGTTTTTACTAATTTAGAATATTACACCATGTGTCTTTGCAGCTTGTTATCTATTTTATCCTTTTTCAAAAGCTTCTCCAAATGCTCATTGACTCTTGAAAACCAAAGCTCTCTATCCTCATTGATCTCCATAGAAATAAGCTCGTAAAAGTTCAACTCTTCAGATTTATGAGTTTACTATCTTTCTTGCTCCAAAGCCTTTTTTATGCCTCTTATTCTTGGTCTTATTGTTTGTGTTTCAGCCTCCATGTCTTGCATTTGGTCAACAACATTAATCTTATTGCCTTTACCTACGTTTTCCTCCATGTATGATTTTTAATTTCTTTGTAGGAGTTGATTCACATTCAATTGAAAATTTTCATGTTGAAGGAAAGTAATTTCGGATTGGGAAATGGAGAAGGCTTCTTTCAATTATGTTATATCTTTATATTTCTATTTGATTATCTCTTCAACTGATCTGACCTCCACCTGCTCTGATACCTCGGCCTTCAATGGCACTAACTCACTATGTTGATGCAAGAGAGGTTGCTCCTCTATCTGACATTGTTCAACAGTGGTGCCAAATGTAAGAAAACTCTTGGTAGACGTAGGCACAAATATTTTTCTCTTCCCCCTCTCATATGTGTGAACAAATTCCACAACCCTAGGAACATCTGAAGGCTGAGTAGGCTAGAAGATCCAATCTCCATTGCATGTGTTGATGATGTAATAGGGAAGATAGAAAGTGCTGCTGAAAATCTCTTTTAGAAGTTTTCCCAGGTCATGTTTATGGAGGACAAGTGATGCAACACAATGACCTTGATTAGTTCATGATGAAAAATACTAGTTTGATAATCTCCTCTTCTACTCTTAACCTTCTCAACCATCTTAATTAATCTCCTCTACATATAGTGTGTAAAATCAAGTGTTTTGACAGAGGTAAAATGCATCAAACACCTAATGTGATACCTGTACAACCTGGAGAATATTCCTTCACATGTGAAGTACTTAATTATGAACATCATCAGAGGAGCATACTTGTTTTTGAGGTTTCTGAAAGGAAAAAAAATTATGGCTCCTCTCTAGCATGAGCCTTTAGGAATTGCTTGTAGTTTTCAATGTCTAAATCCATACACTTGAACCACTCCCCTCCATGAGAAGGGATACCTGTAGCTGAAGCAATTAGGTCAGATGATAGGCTTATCTCCATACCTGCAAGAGTGACCTTTCCCATACTATAGCTTGTTGAAAATAGGCAGGACAACTGAAGATGGTACCCCACTTGCATGAGCCCTTCACAAAATGTCAAACATTGAGCTCTTTCAAAGCACCTTCTGGCCAATGGCGAAGCATTAATATCATGCATGGTGAATGGTTTAAGCCTGAGGTGGTGCCCTCCTTTGAATCTCTTCTTGTCTTTCCATTTTATTTGTCACTGCAATGATGAAAAACCTAGGGCGTTAATGAAATAAGTGAGAGAATGGAAATCTGGAAAAACTGAGTGTAGGAAAGTGTGAGTTTGGTGGATGAAATGAAGCGTCTTAAAGCTAAGAAAAATTATAGAAATTTTTTAGAAGGTTGTGTTGTGTGTTAGCTTCAATTTTTAGGTGGAATGAGAGAAAATAATTGTGAGTAAGGTGTTAAAATTCCTAAAACACAGTAAATTCCCAATTTTGACTATGAGAATAGCTTGTGCAATAGTAGGGTAAGTTGGTAAGATGAAATTGGGATCATATGTTTAAGTAAAACTTCTGAGACAAATTGATTGGATATGGTGGTGTATTAACTCCACAATGAAAGTGGAATGGAGAGAAATGGTAAGTTTAAGGTGGTCAAAACCTCAAAACACAGAAAATTATCATCTTTGGCTATGAGAATAGCTTGTGAAAAAGTGTTTTTGGTGTTTTAGGGCCATGGAGCTAATTAAAAATTTTGATGAAAATTCGGTGAGGATTATGGCACCTTAGCTCCATAATGCAAGTGGAATGAGGGAAAATGGATGGGTGTAGGGTATTCAAAAGCCTAAAACACAGTCAATGCCAAGGTTTTCGTTGTTTTCACTGTGGAAAAGTTTGAGTTAGGGTTTGATTTGTTTTTGACATGTTAGGGATGGTAGTGTAGATGATAGGAGTGTGTATATGAAGCATAGGGGATGTATGAGTTATGATTTATATGATGGTTTAGGGTTTTAGGTCAAAGGGATAGGTTAGGGTTTGTTAAATTAATTTCTTTATGTATGGACAATGAACATTATGAAGAAGACATAAGTGACAAGAAAGGTTTTTTAAAACCTTCAAAATCCGACCAAAAACTAGTATTTGGATTGAAAGCTTGCCTCGTATGGAGGCTATACAAATAGATGGACCTCGAGCTTTGAAATTTTTGAGGTTATTTGAGCTCAAAACAGTGGAAACTGCTACCTTATAGGAGCATAACACCTCCTTACAAAAGTGTAACAATGCTCACAGGAGTGTAACAATGCTTACAGAAGCGTAACAATGTGCTGCATACCACTTGCGTAGCGCTCAGAAGCGTAACAACATGTTGTGTAGCACTTACGCAACGCCTGTGCAACACTCATAAGCATAACAATACGCTTCATAGCACTCTCATAAGGGTTACAACACAGTCCAGAATTGTAATACGATGCCCAGAAGCGTAACAAAGATGATCTTTAAAGGATTGCAAGTGATTTTAATGGGATTTAAACCTTGTGCTTTGGAGTTTAGAGAGTATGGAGGGAAAATTAAGTGGAGAGTTGCTCTCACAAACATGAAAAGGGTAAAAATAAATAAAATGAAGTTTCCTTTGCCTTTTATAAACTGAAGATGACCCTTTACCTTTTCCCTTTGACACTTGTAATAACTTTCTGACCTTTTATGCACTTGGAAATGACTTTATACACTTTCGAATGAGATATGAGGATAGAGTGAACCTATTTTTAACTTTTTTACAATTGAGGTGAATTTTTGACATTTTAATGAGACAATGAGACAAACTTCTCCTTTTAAATAAGACAGCAAGACTGCTCTTCTAAAACCTTTGAACTTTCACCCCCTTGAACTTTCACATTGGATTTGACCTTTTCAAAATAGATAAGGAATCTTTGAAGATTGGAAATGACTCCTTATGTATTTGACTGGGATAGTAGGTCAAAATGACCTCTTTTGAAGCTCTTTGACAGTTAAAATGATTTTTGGATCTTTTAATAAGACAGTGAGACAAGAATTTCTATTTTTCATGAGACAATAAGACACGAATGAGTCACTTTGACATTTTTGAAATGTGAACCATATGAAACAAGGCAGGTGGTCTTTATTTCATTTCATAAACAAGCTATCCCCTTCATTAGGGTTTTATGAGTGGAATGGAGGGTTGTTTCCTTGTTTTAAGTGAAAATTTGAAGATTTTTCAAAGGAAAATATGAACCTAGACGGTGACCTATATGAAATGGAGTGACCTAACCCTATACCTCTTTAAATTATGATGATGGAAATGACCTTGACAATGATGGTGGTGATGAATGAAATGAAGGATCAGCATACTTGACTTTAACATCTTCAGTGACCAAAATTATTTTCTGAGAACTTGTTCAAAAAAGTAAAAAAATTTACCTATGCCTTTATGTAAAACAACTGAAAGAGTTATTTGATCACTGGCATACCTGAGCTAACACTTAGGAACATTACTTTATGAAAAATAATTGGCTCACCAAGACACGAGTGGGTTTTTCATGGATGTAGTTGTTATCGAGGAATATTTGGCTATATATATATATATATATATATATATATATATATAAGTTAATATCATGTATTTATTGAGGACTTATGACTCAATCACCCAATGAAAAAAGTAGTTGGTCAAATTCTAGTGTTCTTTGTAATCTGCAAGGGGGTCACTATCCCTTAGTTGGATTCGAATGTTGGCATATTTTTATGCCCCCCACCACCATAATTCTATATTATATACAATACTCCACAAAAAACTTGTTCTTAGTCATTTTCTACAAACATCATGTATGGAAACATCCCATTTCTCCACACTTCACACATATGTACTCTCCACTCATAGTTCATTCTATGCATTTCTTTTCACACCCTTATATACTTAGTCATTTTTATGTGTGTGGAAGAACTACATAACTGAAATTCCACACACCTCTCCCCCTACACATCCATTTGTTCCTCACAAATCATCCACCACATAGTTCAAATTTCCACACATCATTTTCTCTACACCATTCTCTTACACATGTCAAATCTCCATTCACGATATGCCATAAATTTCATTTGCCACATTTATTCCATACTTAGTCGAAATGATTTTGTTTTCTCCTTTTGAGGTTAATTGAAATATCATTTAATAAATTCAAATCCTCATGGTAAAAATGAGGTTCTTGATATTTTACTATTTGAATTACTTGTCAACACACATCTTAAAGACTTTTCATAAGTTATTAACTTCTCATTATCACTCTTTTATGGCCCGGTGAAGGTGGTACATGAAGAAGTAACATCCTACTAAATGATACTGTAAAACGAGGATTTAACAGCTAAGAATTATATGGAATTCTCATTTTTCTATCATGTATTCCTAAGTGCATTGAAGAAATAAGTAATATGGTGATGAAAAGAAAGAAACCAATTTTTTGAGATACAATTAACTCGTTGGCTCATCAAGACAATAAATTCCACTATTTAGCTGCATATCATTGGTATTTAAATTTGGCCCCATAGGAGATGCAAAATAACAATATTTGGAGCACATAGTTGGAAAATGTTACATGTGCCCCAAAACGCTTAAACTTCAGATAAATTGTTAACTAGTGTGCCCATCAATTTGACATCAAGACCAAAACCATCAAGCTTGGCCTAAAGAAGAGCATGATTACATTAACTCCTAATGTTATCAGGAAGATATTGAATTTGTTATAACACATTAACTTGTTAAAGTTGTCTACATTTGATGCTTTTCTAGACTCCCATAATGATGGAATGAATATTTTTCAAGACTTCACACTGCATTCTGCACAATTTTCATCTAGCCTATTTTTTATCGATATATCTATAATCATTAGGCTTTGTATATATTTTTCCTAGTTGTTTGGTTGTATCATGGTATTTGAAACTAATGTTAATTTACCTTTGGTTTTTTTGTATATACTTTATTTTTCTTTCAAAAAAGATGTCATATTTGAATAGGCAAAATTCATTTCATATGAGATTCCCTTTTAGTTAGTTTATTTCTTCAAGAGAAAATGATTTTTTATGATGACCTACTTGGTAATGGCCATTATTTCTTGCAATTAATTCCATAGACTACCCCACAAAATAAATTTGAATCCTAACATAGAGCCAATGCAATTTTGGTATCTCATTCTATAGAGGCATAAAGACCCCTTCCATTTTCGACAAGTTCAAGACTTTTTTATAAAACAATTCGGTCATCTAGTAATAGGGAAGGAACCCAAGATAGTATCCTTATAAGCCCGAAATTTATTATGGAGAAAGGGGATACATGAGAAAAAATAAGACCTTACTCTCATCAAACCAAATGGGTATGAATATAAACCTATATTACTACCTAAGTTTGTTCCTGACATATATTTTATTGTTACTAGAGGTTTGCAAATAGTATAACCCCTAGATTATTTTATTTGAGAGGAATAAAAAGAAGTAGTTTATAAGATTTTCATTTACTGTTGGAGAAATTACTATGAAGAATTATACTTACTTTTTGGAATTCCCTAAGCTATTAAAACCCTTTAATTTATCTAAGGAAAAATCCATCCAAGGATTCAACCCTAGAGGATATTTTCAAAACACTTGGCATTGGTCATATATGTAAATTTGTTTACTAGAGTTGTTGAATAAAGCGAATAAAAAAATTGTCCATCCAAGGACAATGAGACACCCACACATGACGAGGATATAGCTACAGAACTAAGCACTAGTACTAAAGGAATAACTAAGAAAATATGAAATAATCCATCTAGTACTCAACCAAATTCAACTCCATAGGCTTATTGGAGTTCCTTCTTGACTCAAAAAAGAAAGGATACTATAAAAATTTGAGGAGAGAGTATGTTGTGAAACCAGCTCCAAAAATAGAAGAAAAGAGATATCAACGCCTTAGAAATAAGCCACTTCGAGGGGGCAACCTCCAATACATTACATTAATGAACAATTCTTGGATGCTACAAATTACAAAATCTCCTTTCTATATATAGGAATCCATGGGGCCACAATGTAATCCTAGCCGACCTAACAATAATAATTTAAGGGCACAATAATAAGAATATGGGGTTACAGGGGTACAATAATAACAATAAGGGGTTTACACTAACAACAATAAGGGACTATACTAGTAATATAGGGACCTAACATGCCCTTCTCCTTCAAAAAAGTGTTGTCCTCAATGCTTGAGTAGCTCTGGGTGCTTCTGTATAAAATTCTCATCCTCCCATGTAGAATCTTCAGTGGGTAAGTTCTTCCACTTGATGAGATACTCTGAAATTGATCGATTTCTTAGTTGTCGAGTTCTTGTTTCCGTGACCGCTTTAGGTTCCAATATGATTTTTCCTTCCTCATCAAGTTCTGGCAATATTGTTTGAACTGGAAGATTTTCACCTATAACCTTCTTTAAGCATGAAACATGGAAAACTGGATGTACTCGCGAAGAAGCAGGAAGCTCCAATTTGTATGCCATAGCACCAATATTTTGCAACACCTTGTAAGGACCATAGTACTTTGGCGATAATTTATTATCCTTCTTAGCTTGCTTGAGGGACATTTGTTTGTATGGTTGTAGCCGTAAAAATACCCAATCTCTTACATCAAAACTTCTCTCGCTGCGATGTTGATCTGCCTATTGTTTCATTCGATTTTGTGCCAAATTCAGGTTATCCTTTAAGAGTTGGAGAACTTCTTGCTGATGCTCGATGTGATCTTCCACTGCTTGAACCTTCGAATTCTCCCTTAAAGATGATGTGATCGATGGTGGATGATATCCATAAAGTGCCATAAATGGGGTCATTTTTGCTGCAGTATGGAAGGAAGTGTTATACCACCATTCAGCGAGAGGTAACCACTTGACCCATTGTGATTGTTTATCAGATATAAAACAACGAAGATATCCTTCCAAACATTTATTTACTATCTCAGTTTGACCATCAGATTGAGGATGATAAGATGAGCTATGAGCTAATTGAGTACCCAAACAAGAAAATAACTCCGTCCAAAAGTTTCCAGTAAAAATGGGATCTCTGTCGCTCACAATAACCCTTGGGCTTCCATGTAGCTTTTGAATTCTGTCCATAAATGTAGTAGCAACTGTACTTGCTTTAAATGGATGAGATAATGCACAAAAGTTTGCATACTTGGTAAGTCTATCAACTACCACCATGATGGCATTCTTTCCTTCGGACTTAGGTAAACCTGTGATAAAATCCATTGAAATCTCCTCCCAACGTTGACTTGGAATGGATAAAGGTTGTAGAAGTCCCGGGGTCTTAATTGTCTCCACTTTATTCTTCTGGCAAACCAAACATTCTGCCACAAACTTTTGAATATCAGATTTAAGGCCATCCCAAAAAAATTATTTCTTCACCCCGTGGTAAGTTTTTAAAAATCCTGAGTGTCCTCCTAAAGGAGAAGTGTGCAATTCCAAAAGAATATTTTGTTTTAGTTGGGAATTCTTACAAAGATATAAGCAATCTTTGTACCATAAGGAATCATTTTTCCAACTAAATGTATCGGATGTACTAGGATCTTGCTGCAACTTTTGAATGAGTGTCCATACATCTTTGTCCTTCTTCCATTTATCTCTTGCTTCGGTTATCCAATCTGGTTGGATAATAGAAGTGGCACAAAGCAATGCTTCCACCTCTTCATTCTTTCTTGAGAGTGCATCTGCAACAACATTAAGCTTTCCTTTTTTGTAGATTATTTCAAAGTCATAACCCAACATCTTTGTGACCCATTTTTGCTGCCCTTCTGAAGATACTTTGTTCCAAAAAGTGTTTAAGACTATCATGATCAGTTTTTACCTTGAAGTGTCTTCCCATTAGGTAAGTTCGCCATTTCTTTAGTGCATGCAGTATTGCTAACATTCCCTTCTCATAAATAGGTTTCTGTAAATACTTTCCTTTGATTGGACGACTTTCAAAAGCAATGGGTCTTCCTTCCTGCATTAAAACTGCACCAATTCCATTTCCTGAGGCATCACATTCCACAATAAAGGTTTTTGTAAAGTCTGGTGTAGCTAAGACCGGTGCTAGGCACATTGCCTCTTTAAGACGTTCAAAGGCCTTAGTTGCTTCAGGAGTCCATGAAAATGCATCTTTCTTCAATAATTTTGTTAGAGGTGCTGCTATTCTCCCATAATTCTTAACAAACTTGCGATAATACCCTGTTAACCCGAGAAATCCTCGCAACTTCTTTATGGTTGTGGGGACTTTCCATTCCTTAATGGCTTTAATTTTGTTAGGTCTACCTTAACACCCTCGTGAGATACAATATGACCCAGATATTCCACCTCTTGTACTCCAAAGAAACATTTGGATGTTTTTGCATATAATTTTTTCTCCTGCAATAGTTTGAGCACCCTGTCAACATGTTCAACATGATCCTTCCAAGACCTGCTGCAGATTAGTATATCATCAAAAAATACTAGCACAAATTTTCTAAGGAAGGGTTTGAAAATGGAATTCATCAACCCTTGAAATGTAGAAGGTGCATTGGTAAGGCCAAAAGGCATGACCAAAAATTCATAATGACCCTCATGAGTTCGAAATGTTGTTTTTGGAATATCTTCAGCCTTCATTCTAATTTGATGATATCCTGAACGAAGATCCAACTTGGTAAAATAAATTGCTCCATGTAATTCATCCAATAATTCATCAATCATGGGAATGGGAAATTTGTCTTTAATGGTGAGCTTATTGAGCTCCCTATAATCCAGACACATTTGCCATGATCCATCCTTCTTATGTACCAATACTACAGGAGCAGAGAAAGAACTTTGACAGGGTTGAATTATACCCGCCTCTAACATTTCTGCAATCATACGTTCAATTTCGCTCTTTTGGAAGTAAGGATATCTATAAGGCCTGATGTTTGGAGGAACACTTCGTGGAATCAAATGAATAGCATGATCATGATCACGAATAGGTGGGAGTCCTTTGGGAGTTTTAAACACCTTGGAATGATTGTCCAAGACTTGTTGGAGATCTACAGAAATAGATGATTTTGATGTTGGAACTTCTAGTGAGCATAATTGTGCAATTACGCCTCGTTGTTATTTCTTTAGAAGCTTTGTCATGACATTAGAGCTTATTATCTTTCCCTACTTCCATGCAATACCCTGTAATTCGACTTCCTTTCCTTCTAAAAAAAAATTCAAGAAAAGTTCTTGAAAATTAAAAGCTATCGTACCCAAATATTGTAACCATTGTACTCCTAGTACAACATCAACACCTCCCATAGGAATGGAAAGAATTGGACTATTCAATACATATTTCCCCATGGTTAGCTTGATATTATGGCATTCCGAGCAATTTATAGTTCTTCCATTTGCAACCATCACTTGACATTCTGGTGCCGGGTATAGGAAACAATTCAATTCCTTCGCTACCTTACAATGAATAAAATTACGGGTACTACCCAAATCAATCAACACTATTACCTTTTTTCTTCTTGATATGTCCTTCTATCTAGAGAGTTTGAGGAGTGGTAATTCATGCCAATGCATTGCACGATATGGTCGGAATCATTTCTTCCTCTTCTAGGGTTGGTTCCTAGTGTATATCCTCTTCTTTTGAAGTTTCTTCTTCATTTTCTTCCTCCTCTTCACAATCTATGTAAAATAATCTCTTCTTAGCACACTTATGACCTTTAGTGTGTTTTCTATCACAACTGTAGCAAAGCCCTTTTTCTTTTTTTTCTTCCAATTGTTGTGGTGTCAACCTTGTAGGTTGTGGAAGTCTAGGAGTAGCAATACTTCCATCTTTATAGATGTGAGTAGGCCTTGTTGCCATAATTTTACATTCAATTTTTTCTGCCAACCCGAATGCTTCTCCAATGCATCCGTTCCAAATGACAACTTAATGTTGATGTTATCCTTTAAAGTACCTATGAAGAGATCAATCCTGTGTTCCTCTGGAATATCAGTTACCCTTATATTTAATTTTTGGAAGTCCTCAATGTGCTCTCACATTAAACCCTTTGTTTGAGATTTATCAATTGGCTATAGAAGGTGTTGCTCTTTGTATCCTCATAATGTGCTATCATTTCCTTTGTAAAAATTGACCAAGTGACAATTTTTTTACGGGAGAAAAGCCATCGATACCATACAAATGTATTTTGTTCTAAATGTAAAGTTGCAATGCGTACCTTTTGTGTGTTTTTCACATTATGGAGATCAAAATATTGCTCCAGCTGTAGTATCCATGTTACAGAATCCTTTCCATCAAACGTCCTCATATCCATTTGGAATATGGTGGTTCTTCCCGCCAACATTAGATTTTATGAAATCACGATTAACATTTATTTTGTTCTCATCATGAGTTTCCTCTACTATATTTTCACCATTAGGAAACATTTCTTGTACCAAATTTGTCAAACCTTCCATGTCTGCTTTTAGATCATTCTTCATGTTTTCCATTTTCTCATCAATCTTAGCTTCCATGTCATTCATCTTAGATTCCATGTCGTCCATCTTAGATTCCATGCCAGCTTCCATGCCACCTATCTTAGATTCCATTCCATTCTTAAAACCATCCATCTTAGATTCCATGTCTTTCTTCAAACCATCCATCTTAGTTTCCACGCCTTTCTTCAAAACTTCCATGTCATTTTTTGTTGCTCTTTGCGAGAGAAAATTTTTTTTCACTTACTCTTGTAATTTTGATATGTCATGTTGCCATTATTCATCTTCATGAGTCATAGTAGAGCTTTATAAAGGCTTAATGGGTGTTGAATTCTTTTTAGGGGCCATTTCAGAATCCAATACTAATATCTATTCTACAATATGCCCTTGGAATCAATTCAACTTGATTCTTCAAACAAGACTTATGCAATTCGGAAAAAAATACACACCTTTTACTTGCTTTTGAGGAGCTCAATATTTAAATTGAATTATCTCTATAATTGCGGATCCTTAATATCTAAAATTCAGCCCTGTAGTAGCCCAAAGAAGATTCTTTCAAATGCCACAGGTCTGATCTGATTTGGATTCTTCAAGGAAAAGTTATGTCCAATCTCCCACAATGACCCAATTTTGGATTGGTTCAGTAGAGCGAACTTGTACGACTTGCCACGTGTCATTGTTTCCTCCTTTGGCTCTGAAATTGATACACCAAAAACTAAAATCCATTTAATTGCGGCTACTTTTTATTTAATTCCAATCCGATGCTTAGAGAGAGAGCTATGAAGATTTTACCACGATCACCTCTTTGAGATGAAATTCAGAAGCCTCAAAAAGTCCTAACTTCCACAGATCATATCTCCGAAAATATTGCGAACCAATATCTGAAATTTTTTGACAATGTTCCTCAAGATTGCGGCTTCGCACTCTAAAAATTTCAACTTCTGAACCTTCGTAGAAAAAATTTATTACGAAAATACCAAGATGACCTGTTTAGGTTAAATTCAGGAGCTTGCAAAATTACCTAACTTGCACAGATATCTCCTAAATATTGCGAAACAAGATTTGAAATTGTGCGATGATGTTCCTCGAGATTTTGGCTTCGCACTCTAAAAATTTCAGATTCTAAACCTTCGTAGAAAAAAAGTTATAGCTAAAATGCCACGCTGACCTGTTTGGAGCAGCGAAACCCTAGAATCTCAAAGCTCTGATACCAAATGTTGTGAAACCAGCTCCAAAAATAGAAGAAAAGAGATATCAACGCCTTAGAAATAAGCCACTTCGAGGAGGAAACCTCAAATACATTACATTAATGAAAAATTCTTGGATGATACAAATTACAAAACCTCCTTTCTATATATAGGAGTCCATAGGGCCACATTGTAATCCTAGTGGGCCACAATGTAATCCTAGTCGACCTAACAATAATAACAATATGGGGGTTACAGGGGTACAATAATAACAATAAGGGGTTTACACTAACAACAATAAGGGACTATACTAGTAATATAGGGACCTAACAAAGTAATGATCAGCATTCTAATAGAGGAAATGGAAAAGAACCACACCCACAAATCACCCTAGAAAGGTCCCACATTTTTACTTCATCGAAGAGTAAAATACCAATAAAAAGGGATTCCAGCACATATAAGGACCCACAAATATGGAAGTGGATAGTGATATCATTCCAAAATGGATGGTACAACACATGGTCAAGACTAAAACATTAGTTGAAGATTTGGTTGCTAAAGAGTTTGTCACCTTAGAGGACCAGTATTTAACCATGCACAATACTTGTTATGATAGGACTACCATGAAGCTATAATTTGAGAAGTTACATATGTGAAATAAGAATATTAGCAATCAATGGAAGTTTGAGGTGTAAATTTCAATATGACCTAAGGAACTCCTGAAATCACACCAAAATATAGGGTATGGCATTCCTCACTCTATCATTGAACAAGAAGTAGAGAACCTGAGGTTGAAAAAAAGAATAAATGGAATTAAATAGGATCTTAGCCCCACTCCCCTATTCATGACCCCTCTGGCTATCCAAGATCCTCAAGTTGTATAAAGTACACCTGGCACACCCTAGAAAGTGAAGAAAGCAACATATTTACTGACAGGTATTAGATCTTATGTTGCATCGAACAAAAATAAGCAATTGTAAATTATTCAAGAAGCATGGGAGGTTTCTTTACATTTGAGAAATATATCTCAAATAATTATTTGTTCACTGAATATATAAAGAAATGCCTTGAACATCATCAAAAAAAAAAATCATAATGATTTATTAACCTTCATCAATAATATCAATACTTGAACTAATTTTCAAAGAAATTAGCAAGGCCTCCCTGGAGGAAAAAGGATTAAACAGGTCAAGGTTGGATAGTCTACATGAATAAAAATGTTATAGGATGCTAGCATGAAGTTTTCAAGTGTTGATGACCATAGATGCAACACCTTCCTCAAATCCATTAATTTTTTTGAAGACTTATAGGGCCCATGAATGATCAGATACACTATGATGGTCCCTAAAGATGTATTAAAAGAATAATTAGATATTATTAAAGTCTCTTTGGGTGTTGAATTTTGAAATTTACCTAAGTTTCCTTAAGCACAAATCAAGAAATGGTTGGTCACATTCATTTATGACAATAAGTACCAATTGACTATGGTGGAGAAATTGTGGTTAGATGCACATGACTTGGAGGAATAAATATTTGCATTAATGGCTAAACAAGACATCACTATCCCCCTAATGAAGGAATACATTAACGAGTGGCTTAGAAAGTCCCTAAACAAAATCATTAATCATAAACAACTTCTTGAGTAGATAGATTAATGAGCTTTCAATGGCAATACATATACATGCTTCTACAACAACCACAAGGAGGATCAATTCATCCCACACATTGTCCTTCTACAATTTTGTGAGTGCTCTTTATTTATTATTGAAGGAAATCCCCTCTTTCTTCCCAATCTTTGATCATCAACCTTTATGAAATATCTCATATGTTTATAAATCCAATCCCTAACTACAATTTATTTTTCTCTTCCACGAAACCATAGATTACTAGGTCCATTAGAGCCCAATCCCAATCCCTTAGGTATAAATTCCTTTATGTTTGCATTAAATATCTAGATTTTTTTCAAAGTGATTTAGGAACTTAAATTTTATTTAGACCTATAAGCTTGTTCTTCAACTCTCACAGAGAGTTTTTTTCAAGAGAGCATCTCATTTGTGGTTGTAATACTTTTGTAGGAATTTATAGGGTAAGTTCCTTAGATCAAACACCAAAGGTCACCGCTCACAAACAGATCAAAAATCAGTAAACCAGTATTATCACACAGTTAAAACCCTCAAAGAGGGAAACAGTCCACGGCCTGAGCCAACGTGGCCACTTCAGGAAATTCATTAATATAAAAAGAAAGATTACATATGTTTCTCTCATAAACAGTTACCGGGAAAATGACCCTCCATGCTCTTTAAATAGAGATCATGGACCAATTAGGTGTTAACCCACAGATCAAGTGTCGTTAATACCAAGGAGAGAGTGAACCGTTGGATCACTACAAATCGTGACCATCGGATTATAAGTTACAAATGTACATAGTAAAGAAACACACTTTACCTAACTCTACACTAGACTAAGTTATTCTTAACTATTTCCTATGTGTCATAATATCCTAACATCCCCCCTTAAGAAAAACTTAGGATAGGATTGAAGGATTTACAAAGGTGACACAAAAGGATCCTTTTTCCTATGTGTCGAAATATCCTAACATCCCCCCTTAAGAACAAATTGGGGTAGGATTGAAGGATTTACAAAGGTGACAGAATAGGAGAAGGAAGGAGGCATTAGAGCCTATCCCCCCTTAATGATAACTTTCCTAAACTCAAAGCATGGATAGAAGTTTGGTAAACTTTGCTTCTGTGAGAGCCTTTATAAAGATATTGGCTACTTGATCATTGGTTGGATAGTACTGCACTTCAAGAACACAATCGTGAATAAACTTTCCGATGAAGTGTATGTGGAGATCAATATGTTTCATACGTTGATGCTGAACTGGATCTTTACATAGCTGAATGGAACTCTAATTATCACACCAAGATTAGTTGGATGTTGCTAATGAATACCAAATTCATACAGGAACTAACGAAGCCACACAGCTTCCTTGTTGGCTTCAACCTCTGCTTCTGCTGAAGAAAGAGAGATGGCACTTTGTTTCTTACAAGACCATGTGATAGGTCCTGAACCAAGAGTGAATACATATCTTGCAGTAGACTTTCGATCATCAGGGTCACCAGCCCAATTAGAATCAGTGAAACCAATAAGCAATGGAGATGCTCCTGCATTGTAATGAATCCTGAACTAAACTGTACCTCGAATATATCGAAGTATTATTTTAGTTGCTTTCCAGTGAATTTCATGAGGTTGGTGCATAAACCGAGTGACAATACCAATGGCAAAGGAAAGGTCAAGATGGGTATGGGTTAGATACAAAATTTTACCAACAAGTTGACAGTAAAAGGTAGAATCAACTTCAAGGGTAGTACAAGTGACTGAAATCTTGACTCCAGAATAAAAGGGAGAAGGGGTTGGCTTATAGTCTTCCGTGTGAAAATTGTGTAGAATATCACAGGCATACTTGGACTGAGAGAGGGTAATACCTTATTTGGATTGCAAGACTTGAAGACCAAGGAAATAATACAAGTGTGCTAAGTCTATCATTTCAAACTTCTTTTTGAGGCTAGACTTCGCATGGTTTATATGGTTGGGATCACAAATAGTAAGGATAAGATCATCAACATAAAGAACAAGGATGGTGAAGGACTTACCCACTTTCTTGGTGTAGACAGTGTTGTCAGAATGACACCTAGAAAAGCCATTATCTAATAGAAATCTATCTATTTTGGCACACCAAGCCTGAGGAGCTTGTTTGAGACCATAGGGAGACTTCCTGAGGCAAAAAATAAGGCTAGAGTCGTTTTGGATAAAGCCATGAGGTTGTTCCATGTATATTTCTTCATGCAAATCTCCATGTAAGAAGGTGGATTTAACATCCATCTGATGGACTTCCTATTTAAAGGAGGCATCAAGGGAAAGAATAAGGCAGATAGAATTCATTTTGGCAATAGGGGGAAGGTTTCAGTATAGTCAATACCTTCAACTTGTGAAAATCCTTTAGCAACAAGATGAGTTTTATGTATATCCACTTTTCCATCTAGTCCAAACTTTGTTTTGTAAACCCATCTGCATCTAACAAGTTTTCTTTCTTTTGGAAGAGGAACGAGATCCTAAGTATCATTCGCCAATAAGGAATGATATTCTTCATTCATAGCTTCACCCCAATCTAGATGAACGGAAGCTTCTTCAAAGGTGTCTAGATCAGTATTTTCTGGAACTTGAGCCAATAAGGAAGAGGCTCTTTGGAACTAAGAACGTGTACGTCGTCGATCTGCAGGGTCAACTGCAAGAGAACCTGATGCATCTCGAGTAGAGCGGACCCATCTTGGAAGTTGTGGAGTGGAAGGAATATCTTCAAGAGGTGGAGGAGGATTTTCATCCTCGTTGTCATCATCTGAACTATAAGGAATGCTATCAAAAATAGAAGAGATAGAAAGAGGTGGCACATATGTCAAATCAGGCTCACAAGCCAAAGGTGGCAGACCGGCTGAACTAGGCTCACAGGCCGATATATTTTCATCAAATTTTACATCTCGTCTAATAATTAAATTTTTGGATTTTGGTTGAAGAAGTCTATATCCTTTGACATCTTCAGAATATCCAACAAAAATGCACTTTTCACTCTTAGGTTCTAAGGCTCTATGTTTCGCGTCTGGAATATGGGCCCAAGCATCACTTCCAAAAACACAAAAGTGACTTACATCTGGTTTGATTGAGCTCCAAGCTTATTTTGGAGTTATATTCTTTAAAACCATAGTAGGAGTGTGATTTACTATGTAGTTTGCATAGTTAATTTCTTCTGCCCAAAAATTGAGACCAAGTCCTTTAGATTGAAGCATAAAATTAGCCATTTCTTTTAAGGTGTGATTCTTCCGTTCAACTACACCATTTTGTTGTGGAGTATATGGAACATTATTTTGAAATTGAATTCCATGCTCATTGCAAAAGTTGATAAATTTGTTGTTAATATATTCTCCTCCATTGTCTGATCTTAACTTAATAATTTGATGTCCAGATTGTTTCTCAACAAAGGCCTTAAAGGCCAAGAACATGTTAAAAACTTCACTCTTGAGTTTTAAGAATTATACCCAAGTGTGTCTGGAAACATCATCAATGAAAGTTAAGAAGTACTTGCAACCAGAGAAAGAAACAACAAGAAGTGGACCACATAAATCACTGTGCACAAGCCGCAAAGGGGTTGAAGCATGCCAAAAGGAGTGTTTGTCAAAACTATCCCGATGATGTTTTCTGGGTACACATCCAAAGAAAACACCATCTCGGCAAGATACCATAAGAAGACCTGTCACCATTTTTTCTTTACATAGAGTTTGAAGAGAGCGATAGTTTAAGTGACCAAATCACTCATACCAAAGTTTGCTCAGTTCATCATTATGAGCAACAAAAACGGAGGGAAGACATGATGACCCAAATTTTTCAAACTTATACAACCTTGTGGAATCATCAGTAATGCCAGTAGCTAAAATATGTCTAGGATATTTTAGGTCCTTGATTACAACATTATGAGGTGAAAATTCTACTATTTTCCCTTCACCTGAATGAGTTATCTGATAAATAGATAGAAGGTTGCATGACAAGGTAGGAACACATAGTACATCATTAAATTGACCATTATCTAGATGAATGGTGACAGATCCTACAACACTAAGAGATCTATCATCACCAACATAAATATGTTTGGTGTTACAATCATTTAAAGAAGAAAACATGGTTTTATTTTTGGCCATGTGTTAAGAAGCTTCAGAATCAATGAGCCACTCATGAGAATGAGAAGAAGAAGATACATTTAATGCATAACCAGATCTTGATGCTTGACAACCACAAGCAGAAAGTGCCATTCCTGAAGATGAAGGTGAAGAGTGCTCCAAATTGATGTTGTGCTTCTTCATTTCTGCTTCTAAGGCTTCCATCTTCTTAAAACATTTGGACTATATATGGCCATCCCGATTACAAAAGTTGCAATGTCTCTCTCTTCTTCCCTTTTTTTTTATTTGCCTTATCATTTTGGTGAGTTTCTTTTTCAGTTTGTAGCTGAAATTGCTTAGGACCCTTGTTTGATTTAGGACCATACTTTTAAGGATACTTCTTCTTCGGATTCTTTTGATATGGTTGTTGTTACACCATTTTTTGGTCATCTAACCTGTTACTATTAGATGGACCTAAGTACACCATGTAAGAACAATTTTACCCTAAGTAAAATTACTTTCACTATGAAAAATAACTTAGTAAAACACCTTTATTAAGTTGTTTATGGTCTAAATAGGAAACTCCATGAGGAAATATTAAATAAATCCACATTTGTTTGATTTTCTTCAAGGAATAATTAGTTAAACAACAGTTTAATTAATATTCCTGGTCATAGTTAACCCAAAACAGGAAAATTAATTAGACCAACCATTATTTATCTTATTATTTTCTAGGAATAATTATTTAAACCTTATTTAAATAATATTCGTTATTAAATTTGACAAAATCACTCATAAATAGTTAAATAAATCATTATTTATTTAATTATTACTCAACCACATCCTTAAAATGATAAATAAATCATTTATTTATTTATTATTTATAAATAAAGGGATTTGACCCAAGTCAAATTCCTTTTCCCTCCAACAAAAATAATAAAATATTCCATAAAAGTTGGATCTTGATTTGGTTAATAATATTTTAATTATGCACCAATATCTAGACTAACTCAATATTTTGTTATAAATAGAAGGTTTTTTCCATTCATTCATCACCTTTTGTTGCCTAAAGATCACTCTGGATCTATACTTTTGGTCTGACTTTGATCCACCATCATTGTCATATTTTTCTATCCTTTTGCTTGTGAGCTCCCTTTGAGTTCCATTTTTGTCTGGGTTTTCTACACCATCAAGAGAGAGGAATTTTAGATTTGAAGTGCTGAGGACTTACAAGAACCCATCCCATTGAGGAGAACTAGTAGTACCCTTCTGTGTTTTCCTCCCAGGTGTCATTAATACAAAATTCATTCAACATATTCTTGTCCTGTCTATTGGATGCATGGAGTAAATCTTGTTTTTTCTACTACTTAATGTATTTTGATGCATAGATCTAGATTTTTATTTATCTCATCAACCACCGCATATCTCGTATTATTGGCAACCATATTTGTTAGCAGTTGTCGGTGTGTTTTTACTAAAGTAATTTTTCTCACACTTGCAATTAAGATTCATACTATCATGTTGTTGGGTTGCTAAGGCTTTCTTAGAAGCGTTTCCAGCAGTGATAAGACCAAGGTGTAAAAGTTTTTCTTGTTCTCTTATCAAAGAATCACAAAAGGCATCAAAAGAGGGATTCTTGTAGGTGGTTCCTGAAGAAATGATGGCTTCTCTAATGGAATGGAAGGCAGAAACAAATACAGAGTATGCAGGGCCAAGCTTAGCAAGAATGCAATAGATGAGGCTACCATTGTCCTTTTTGATCTTACAACCTTCTAAAAGAATTCCGAGGGTCTTGAATTTGGACAAAAAATCTTCAATGGAGGAGAAATTATTTGGGTCCAAAGTAAGCAACTCATTTTCAAAGCAGGGCCTGATTGATTGAATAACGAATGTATTTAGCTTTTTCAAGGCTTCATCAAGGGTGTCAATTTCAAGGATATGAAATCAAAGATCTTGAGCAATGGACATTACTATCAACCCTCGTGCTTGATCTTGTTTATTTTCCCATTTAGCGAATTTATCATCATTGGAATGTTTATTTTCTTGTCCTGTGGCTATTCTATAAAGCCCTTTACTTCTAAGTATATATACCATGTGAGGTAGCCATTGGAAATAATTGGTGCTATTAAGAATAACTAGGCATGCACTTTCCATTTTTTTTAAAAACTGAAGTTGAAAAGAGCTGAAAGTAACTACTCCAATGGAAAGATCTCGAAAAATTAGGCCGATTCAAAAAAAGTGGCTCGAAAAATGGCTTCCAAATGAAGAAGTTATGCCTTTTTGAAAAACCAAGTTGTAGATGCCGAATATTTATGGGAACAGTTTGAAATTTGATGATGAAGTTCAACTTTTAAAACAAATCCCGCCCCTTTAACAAAAAAAATTTTAAAAAAGAAGCTTGAGAAAGAGACTTGAACCCAAGACCTCTATTCTCATAAACTAACTTCTCACCAAGTGAGATAGTAGAAGGATTCTATAATTGTTTGAAAGGAGGAAGGGTTTTCTTTCTTCTTTTTTTCTTTTTTTTTCTTCTTTGTGCATGCTTTTTCCTGCACAAAAACCATAAAAATCTGAGCAAAAAAAAAAAAAAATGCAAGCCTTATGGCAGAACATTAGATTTTCGGTTAGCGTTACCAAAAACTATCTATTTTTTCACTATTTCTGATTTCCCGAGATCGCACAAATATGCGGGGAAAGAGCATACGTAGCAAGAAAAACATTCCCTTATACCTATTTCTGATTTTCCGAGATCGCACACAACTCAAAGAAAAGAGCATACATAGAGAAGAGAGTATAGATCTAGCAAATAAATAAAACCGAAATAAACATAAGGAACTGAAATAAGCAGAACGAATAACAAATATAACTGCAAAACAGATACTTTATACCTCCAGATCTACACTGACATAACTTCGACAACTAGAAACCTTTTCGCATGAAATGAAAGGGGTTCCTCACTGTAGCAGACGCTCCAGACACAACAAAGTAGTTCTCCAGGCTCGAAAATGTTTAGAAATAGTAGATCTAGAAAACGACAGTCGCATGCAGTCAAACCGGCTTTGGATTTGGATCAACAACGGATGCGGCCCTCAAAATTGATTCGATACCATGCAAGGTAAAGATATTTCACAGTCCAACTAAAAGGTCGTGATTGTTAAATGTAGGGAGAGAATATTGCATCACTACAAATCGATCATCTGATTATAAGTACAAATGTACATAGTAAAACACACTTTACCTAACTCTACACTAGACTAAGTTATTCTTAATTATTTCCTATTTGTCACTGGAATATCCTAACATCCCCTTAAGAACAACTGGGATAGGACTGAAGGATTTACAAAGGTGACAGAAAAGGAGCCTATTTCCTATGTGTCGAAATATCCTAACATCCCCCCTTAAGAAAAAATTGGGATAGGATTGAAGGATTTATAAAGGTGACACAATAGGAGAAGGAAGGAGGCATTAGAGCCTAACTAGTAGGAATCTCATGAATTTTTTTCTATGCTCTTATAAATTTAAATGCTTGAAATAATTTGATAGCTCTTGCATTTATGGAACATAGTCTTATGTTTTCTGTTGAATTTGGTTCAAATGTGTACCCTCATGATATGTGAATGGACAAATGTACTAGAATGAATCTTGAAGGATACATTTATTTCTATTATCATCATTATTTTATGCTTCGAGAACAGCTAGTCCATTCTAAGCTGCATGTGTTGAATGTATACATTTTAATATTTAATTTATTTTGAATATTTGAGCGTGTGAAAATAGGAGTACACCCTCTATAAAAATGTAGAGGGAAATTTAAAATAGGTGCTAGGAGGTTAACTTTTTTCCCTAATAAGAAAATACATCAACACGAGATTGTAGGTTTCAATAACGTGCTTTATTTGACAATATGCACTATGCATGGTGCATCTTGTTAATATAAAAAATGCACAACATGGCCTTGTGCAAACCAAAAAACTTGAACATGTTACATGAAATTTATTTTCTAATTGGAAAATTAGGAAAATTAAAGCCAAAATTTAAATTCTAAACTATTAAAAATCTGAATAAAAGGATAGCCATGGTTTCCACATAAAGAAAAATGAAAAATTGATATTGTTTTGCAAAATTCCAAAGTGTGCAAATCCACCAAGGAAGTAAAGGAATTGAGAAATATGACAGTGTCGTAGCATTAACAATGGGGTGATCATAAAAGGATGGTGAGTATAATGCTTATGTGGTTTGTAGCATTAAAGGAAAGTGAAAATGAAATTATTGCTTCATAAAAATAATTATTTTACGCTACTTTGATATGTTTGATAGTGAGATGCACTTACATATTCTTACATTTCAGTGCGTAGCTACGGTTTAAAATTTATAGGTCATATACCATTTGTTGGCATGTGCTGGTGCTTGAACAAGTTATTGAACCAACCAATAATTTTTTGTAATTTTTTTATTAAAATCCAATATTTTAGGGGGAGGAAAGAGCAGGAGGGGCCTTATTTGCGCCTAATGAAAAAATAGTGTTTCAATTTGCATGGGGCCTTGGTACAACAACCAATAACCAGGTTGAGTTCCTCAGCCTGTGGAAAGTCTTGGAATTTTAGATCTCAAATAAAATCCTTAGGCTTTTGGTCTGTGTTGAGTCACTTATTGTCGTCAAACAAGTTATCAAGGCAACAAAAAAGTATGTGTTCTGATGGTTCTCCTATTCTATAAATTGTTTCATTAATTTCCCCTTACTTTGATCACTTGGATCATATACACGTATATAGATACTTAAATACACTGGCAGATAGGCTAGCCAAAAGAGGATCCTCTTTAGTCCAAGGTAACATATAAATAAATCAGGGTATTTTAAAAAAATCCCTTATTCCTTAATGATCAAAAAAATCCTTAGGGATACTTCCTAAGTTTCCTATTACCTTGGATGGTAAAACTGTCTGTATTGATCTTATGGTAGTCTAAGGTCCTTTGGATTTCAATTTTCTCCTTGGGTGAGACTATGTCTATGCAATGAAAGATGTCGTATCAACACTCTTTCACGTGATGTCTTTCCCTCACAATGGAAACATTGTGACTATTGACCAACTTTCATTCGTTAGTCTTGATTCGACTACCAATAATCTGACACCCCTGACTTTTCCTTATACGGAAGTGGTATCCACCCTGCCACGAGTTAATTATGTGGCAACCATTCCCGTGTTTTCAGTTATCGATGCAAGCGAGCCTCTCACTGTTTGCTCGACTTCCTTTGACCTAGATCCGGTAAATGACATGGAAAACCCTATGGGATTATTTGAACTCGATGTTCTTATCCCTATTGAGTTCCTTAACATGTGTTCCTTCCAAAGAATTGTTCTTCCATCTAATGAAGACCTCTTGAAAGCCATGATCGAGGAGTGTCCCTTGACATGTGTTTCTTCCAGTTGGAAGCCATGATAAGGTTCCATGAGGATAGTTCTTTTACTGTGTCAACCTCGTTAAAAAATGAAATAGGCTCTTATGAGGATGGTTCTTTTCCTGTGTCAACCTCGTTAAAAAATGAATCATGCAATGAGGATAGTTATTTTCCTATGCCAACCCCGTTAAAAAAATGAAACAGGTCACCTTGAGGATAGTTCCTTTTACTGTGTCAACCTCGTTAAAAAATGAATCAGGAAATGAGCATAGTTATTTTCATGTGTCAAGCTCATTAAAAAATGAAACAAATCCTCTCCTAATTGAGTTGATTTTTTTTATTATACTTTGTAAGTGTCAAGTCGAGTCTTTCATCTGATCTCATAAATGAACCTTTATTCCATCCACCTATTAGTAACCAGTATTCCACCTAGGTGAATGAAATGAAGCTTGGGGGGCATATGCTCATGCAGGTTAAGCTTGGGGGGCATTGAAACTTATCTCAAGCATGATTTTTTCATTTGTTTCAAGCTTTTGTAAAAATGAAACAAACCACTCTCAAGCACAGTTTTCCTATGTTTCAAGCTTGTGTAAAAATGAAACCACTCTCAAGCATAATTTATCCTATGTTTCAAGCTTGTATAAAAATGAAACCTATCTTGAGTCCATTTTGGTTGTTATTTTCAAGAATCATTAAACTCATGAAAATCCCAAGATTATTTTACTATCTTTCATCCTCATAAACACATGAAAATGCCAAGTTCTTTCCATCTTTTCCTGCTCGTAAATTAAATTGAAAGTCGACCAACTGAGTATACTTTTATCACTTTTTCGGGCTCTTTAAAATTATGAAAAATTGAAACCCTGGAGTTCTATTTTAAGCCCTTTTTAGACTCTCTAAATATGAAAATATCATCGAGTACTTGACTACTCGAACTCGTTAAAGTAAATGAACAGTCGTCCCTTGAGTATAAGTTTACCCCTTTTTTGGACTGAAATGGACTAATTACGAAAAAGGTATACATTGACTAATCATGGTCAATAGAGTTCTCTCCTGCATTGTTTTATCCTTTTTCGGACTTGAGAGACTAAATTTACGAAAAATAAAAACCATGGAGTTTACTTATTTTTTTCTTCTGACTCCCTAAAACTGAAAAACATCGAGTTTCTCCTATACTAGAATCGTTAAAATTTAACAGTAAAGGACCTGTCGATTAAAAATAGGACCGAACCACTCCTTCTTAGGGTTTGATTTTAATACTAATATGGACTCATCCGAAGGATGAGCTTATACAAACAAGAAAATGTTATCCTCCTCAAGCTTGTCAAAAATAAAGAGTTACTTGCCAGTAATGGTAGGGGGGGAAATAGAGAAAGAGAATCCAGTTGTCACCCTTGTTTAGAAACCAGCATGTCACTCTTGAACACGACACTTTATCATACTTATACCTGGGTTGGGAAATCCTTTGTCTAAAATTTAATCAAACCACATTGAAATTCTTTAGCCGGTTTCTGGGTATTAGCTTTAGGTCAAATTTTGCCAAACCATCTACAGTGTTGTTATGTGTTCAAGAGAGAGTTCAAATAAACCATTCCTTGCAAACATTTTCTCCATTCACGTTGACTATCCCTGATTCATTCCTTGCAAAAAATTCTTCAAAACTTGATCTAATGGTTTCGTGTCGTGGGCTTTCCTATGACGGATCACTTTCTATCAACGTCAGCTCATCATCTAGAAAGTTGATCTAGAATCCTATCAGTACCTTGGGATCTGCACGCCCTAATGGTAGAATTTTCACCTTCGATGATAGGTTACATCATTGACCTTCGATGGAATAATTCTATGAGTGTTCGACTGCAAATCATTCATTCACACTTCATGGATTATACTGGAGTACTTTGAGAGCTATTGTCATTATTGGTGATTTCTCTCACACTTGTTAACGGTTCACATCATTGACCGGTAATCAAGTGGTTTCTATCATGTTTGACTTTGACACAATCAATCGCATGGATAAATTCATACTAGTTCGCGAAGAAGAAATCAAAGACCCTAGATCTAGTTTCCACCATCTAGGCTGTGAGGATTTTTATTATTCATGATACAGTAGACTACTCATGACATATGGTTGCGCCCATACTGTGTCTACTTTGATGTAATATTGAAACCATATATGTACTAGAAAATTTAGTTAGTTTTGATCTGAGTATGGGAATGCCTACCTCAGCGATGATATATTTATATATATGTTTGCATTGAATGTTTTTACAGGTTTTCAACCGGTGTCTCCAATCCAATCCTCGGAATGATAAAGCACTTCACTCTTCAGAATAACCTTAGACTTCGCACTTTATGGGGGAATCTGTTACATGTTATTTTTTCATCATGACATTTGACTATCCATATGGGTCTATCACCACCTATATCATGTTCCCTTAGAAGTCAAAAACCCTAATGTTCCTGAATCAAGTCTTGGAAATGGAGAAAAGATCTGTAAAACCCTTAAAAGTATACATCCGCACTTTTTCTAGCCCTTTCCTGCAGACCCGCAGATGTTTGGTCTATAAACTGCGGCAACTCCCGCACGTTTTACTACTATTACCTATATACCCACGTAAAATGAAAAATAAAAGAAAAAGTAAATTCTAGAAGCCTAGTCGGTCGAATATTCTCCCAACTGGAAGCTTCTAGAGTTGTGATTAGTTCGAGCTTTATCCCTCCACTCATGGAGCTTATCCCTTGGTCCATGGAGCTCAAATGCCCTCATGAGAGGAATCCATCCCCCTCTTCATGGAAATGAAACTACCTCCATTTCCCTATAAATTGAGCTCAAGTTTCAAGCTCAAAGGTAAATGGTAGATGCTAAGAAGACATACATGGTAGTTGCTGAAGAAATTCATAAGAGTGCATACTTTCTACACTAGTGAGTTGTTGTTGGCATGAGAATGATCACACCCTTATGTCCATAACTCCATGCTAGTATTCAGAGAGGAAGGCTTATCAAACTGAAGGAGAAACAATTGTTCAAGACCCCGAGAGAAATTTGTACGACATCAAGGCATCAGGTTGTAAGATTACTCTTTTTATTCAAGATAATACATATGGATCTCTTTTTCTCATTGATTTGTTCTTATGCTTATTGAAATAACATCAATATTTAGACTCCTTGATCACTAAGTTGGGTTAGCTGTTCTTGATTATTATAGGTTGCAGAATCTTTGATTCTTTTGTCTTGTCTTTGATTGCAGGTTCTACTTATTGGAGAAGCCTCTTTGGAGCGGATGAATAAAATACTGCATCGAATGTTGGATTTCAAGGTAGGGGCATGTCCTCTCTACTTTCTTATAATAATTTTGAAATACAATTAATCTAGAGAAAAAGGTTTCCAAATGGATGTTTGTTTCTAGCTATTTGTTGAATACTAGGGAGATCGCTCTTTTCCGCAAGAGGGATTAATCTGCATAACAATGGCCAACAACATGGAGTACACCGCACTCAAGAATTCATTTCTCCCAGTCACAAGGTTGTCTAATCCGCACTCAGGTAATTTCTGGGTGCACATTCTGAGGCGAATGGACTTGGTGGTTTAGGAATCGCGTGCTCTGTGTCCACGATATTTTGAAATACATCTGTGGTGGCACCTCCATTATAACAAGTGGTTAGCATTCATAAACATTCCCCATTCATGGTGGTACTTGTTCTTAAATTTTCCTCGACAGGTGTTGGTGAATTCAAATTTGGAAAGGATGGTATCCTTTTTTAGCAGAAAGATGGATTTAATATCATTGATATGTTTCCTCTTTCTCTAATCTTCTCATCTCCCTTCTGAAGATCTTGGATCTGTGATGGATTTTTTTTTTCTATTTGGCTTATGGAAAATCCTTTGTCAATATTATTTAATGGCTTCTCAGGTTTTCTTGGGATTCTATGTGATATTGTACCTCTCTGGTGACCAGTTTAATTTGGTTGGAATTTTTTCTATTATCGCTCTACTAGCTTTCATGGATAAGGTTGTGCCCTCTCAGACTTCATCATTGGTCATGGACGGTTTAGTGATTGATAGGATATTGGATGTTGCCAAAGATTTGTTGCAAGACCATCAAAGGCAAGTTGATATGGTGGACAAGAAATGCCAATCCTTCCATATTCTCCTGGAGGAAAATATTTTTTTCCACCTTAACGATATGGAATTAGTTCTGAATGGACTTCGTGTGGAAATTTCTTCCCTCAATGCTTGGGTGGAAACATTGGAAAACATCATCTTCAAAAATTTATATATGGGTGTGGGTGGTTATGGTTACAGTGATGCTCCTTTGAAAAGGAAACTTCGACGCGTTTGTGATGATGACCTCCCAAGCAACAGACATGATTGATGGGTCTCTTCAATGGTTACTGCAACTTCTAATTTTGCTTTATGTTTCCTTGTAAATGTTAGTTAGTTTTTGGGTCCTTCTTTCAAGTACATAGTTGTGAAGTTTTTTGTTTCTGCATGAATGGCACTGCCAATGATGGCTTTTTGAATGTAAACATTGCTAAATATATCACTGATAAAATATCAGAATTCAAAGTAAGGGAACTTTCCCAAAACTAGGACATCACTAATATAATATATTTACATGTTTCTTTAAAAAAAACCCAATATTTAACAAAATGTATAGATCTTATTTAATGCTTCTTGCATGGAGTCGCATTAGTGTGCTTAAGATAAAAAATGCATTCCTTGTATTATTTTTAGAATTGATTTAAATCAATATTCTATCAAAAAATAATAATAACATCCTTTAAAGTGTTGAACAAGAATGCATGTGCACCCTATATGGGAGCTCACTGATAAGTTTTTGTAATTTTTTTAAATAAAACCAATAACATACGAAAAATTTACTAAACTTTGTTTAATGCATCTTATATAATGATGTATCGATGCACTAATGGTTAAAAGATGCACCAACTAGAGTTTTATCACAAGATATTGGTAATAACCTTTGGTGTGTATGTAGTGCACCAACGAATTTTTGTAAATTTTTAAGATAAAAAATGACAATGTATAACAAAATGTCTATACTTTATTTGGTGCATTTTATATAGTGATGCACTTGTGCACTTACTATTAGAAGATGTATTGATTAGGGTATTCTTATAATTGATTTAAATTGGTCTTTCATTTACAAAATAGTAATAATGGCCACCAATGTGCTTATAACAAGAATGCACTATTGTAGTACTCTATACGCGAGATCATGTTAGGATGCGTGATATGATTTAAGTGCATTATGAAAACAAATAAAATTAATAAAATTAAAACTAGTTGCCCACCTCTACTAACAACTTTTGCTATAAACAAAGAAGGGAGAAATTTTTGGGGGAGGTCCTGCAAAAACCTCTACTAAAATTGTTTTCCTTATAGTCCAACATGATTAAAATAAGGTGGAAACAATTTTACAAATATTGACTATCTATTCAGTTTTGTTAACTTAAACTAATCACTCCATTAAATCATATGATGTTATTGAAAAAAAAGACTTCATGTTGCAATAACTTGAAATCAAGGAGAGTATTCATATATGGAACCCTAACATGGGATGTCTTGATGGACCTTTCCAATGAAAGCTTTAAAGGAATTTTTTTTTGAATGGGGTGGTATATTGTGATCCTCTCTAGTAATATATTAAAATACTAATGGTTTATTAGACTTACAAATAGGATTAATATCAGATTAAGTGTAGATCCACATTTCTCTTTTGATGGTTACATTCGGATTTATGTACCTATGATGCTAGTAAGTGGCTTTAGGGTTATGCTGGCTATAAATAATCGTGTTTTCTTCATCGTGTGATCATAAAAGTTTAACTAATATTTCTTTGGTGTTTGTATTATAGGTTTTGCCATTAAAAGTTTAACTAATATTTCTTTGGTGTTTGTATTATAGGTTTTGCCATTAGAGTGGGTAGGATATTTCCCCGTCTCTCAAATAGAATGTATAGCAGAGTTATTTTGGGCATCCAATTATGTGTTATTGACATCCTCATTATTGTTGTGCATTGAGAATATTAATATTCAAGGTTTTTAAAACAAAAATTATAGTAATTGAGTCCGTAGTGTTAAAAATGTAGATTCATTAAGGGATGTATGTGATATAGGTGCATTAGGGTAGTGTTATCCTACTTGGTTATATTGTCTCTATTCCATCAAATTTTCGAAGATGAATTTTATCTTTCACTTCACTTTATCTGAACCATGGGCTTGACGTACCATGCATAAAGTTATCAATTAAACTATTGAGGTGTTTCTTTTAATGTAATGGAGTGATCCTAATATTAATCTCTCATCGAACATTTAAATGCGACGCGTTTAATAAGCCCCATATCCGCCCAATGAATTATATCATAATCTGAATCATCAAGATATGACCGTCAATTTAAAAATCAACAGATATGTCACACTATAGAGCTCCAATATGCTCACCTTTTAAACACTCCTCCCATTCTCGATAACAAGTAGTCATGGGATATTCTTTTATCTGGCATCTTTCATTCTAGTCGGGTGGGAAAGAGCGTGTGAGTTAACGCGCATTTGTAAGTAAATACTCATTTGTTACCCCGCCATTGTACTTCATTCATGAGCTGGTTTATCCTTAATCTATAAGGATGAGCGAGGAATTGTTCAAAGAATTTTATATCAACGAGCTAGCCAGGATTAGGGATACCCAAACCCACCATAGTAATGTTCTAACTCTAAAACGAACGCTAAACCTCGTTGTTGGTAAATGTCAAGACGATGATTGCCTAATTCACTCCGGGTTTTAGCTTCCCCTTTCCCCACCTCCACATTGACCCAAATTATATCTTACTTTTAGCCCAATATTTTAACTTTGGAAACCAAAATTATTACCTTAGCGGTAAATAACCAAGTTTTCCTAGAAGTTACAGAAGTTGTTTTTGATAAATGTTAAACTTCCTGCTTCTAGAGTCGACATTATAGACAAATGGTTTTACCAAGAATTTATAACCTGGGGATAAGAGGACAAACTCCAATTTTTCAAACGCTCGCTTAAAACCCCTTGCCCAAAACAAAAATTAGAACTCCCCTTGTCTACCAATCTACTAAAGCCTTTATTCCCGACCATAAATTCACTTCTCATTATAGTCTTTGGCCTTGCAAATTCTAAAATGGATGAAGCCATATTATTAGCTACTTTACTTCTAACAGCCAATCCTTAAAAATCGCTATTAACTTCCCCAAATATTTTCCAAAGCTACTATTGTCGACCTTAATAGTGTAGGTCAATTTAAGGCCTGTCGTGTAGAAAATCTCTAACATAATTATAATACCATGTAGAAATTATATCAATGGATTCAATTTGATTATGCAATGTACTAAAACAAGATACTGAATCCTTCTACAATATTTTTGGAATATAAAACACGATCGCTCAATCACATGCAAATAAGAGAAAGAAATAATCAACCACACAACACAAAATATTCTTGGCGAAAGCACCTGCTCAAAACCCCTCTATCATATATTGTATATAGTCAAAGAATCATGAAACAATACTATTTTTTCTCACACCGAGAAAATCCTGCACTATCCTGACTATCTCACTCTGATCCTGCTCAAAACTGTCTAGCAATTCTTAGGCAAAATTGACCAACACTTAGCCAATTCTCAACCCCTCCTTATCCCAACCTTGCTCATGCAATCCCTAGGAAATTAATCCCTATTAAATAGGATAATTAGCCTTCCTTGACTTCGCAATCCCAATGGAGCCTTCCTCTGACTTTATAACTACACTTGGGCAGTTTGCCAAAAACACAATTGATAGTTTACTTGCCTTAAACCTTTGTCTCCACTGGGTCTCCATCAGAATTGACATGCATGCAGCTATTAATAGTGAATCATCAATTACTTGGTAGATCACTACTTGTGAATTAATTCCATTTTAATTCACTTGATCTTCTACTAGCTCATCAATCAGTTAGAACTAGTTAAACTGATTTTAACTCAATTAATGTGAGTTAATTGATCACACTCACACCACACTAGTGCTACAACTACAGCTAGACCCTGTTAATAATATAATCACTCTACATGCATATTCTTTGACCCTAAACTTGAAATTATTGAGCTAACTAAGTCTATCACACTTAGTAAACTATTACAAGTTGTTATGAGATAAGATTACAATTTACTTTTAATTTAATTAAGGATGATTTAATCAAAAGCCTCACATGGTAACCATTTTCTGGTGCCATTTTCTAGATTTTGTTTCTGGATGTCGATTTCACTGTTTCTTGTTGCAAATTTCAACACTCCCTCTCAACAAGAAAGGAGTCAATTTGTCCTGATCTGGTACCTTTGGAATGTTCTTGCATGCAACACTTATCTAGTGTTGTTTGCACATGCAACTCTCCTACAACTGAATAGCCTCCAAACAATTGAATCAGTATAATGCATTTGTCATTAGATTCTTCTGACTTTTACTAGTTACTGCATATGTCTACTTGACTCTCTATTTTGTTGCTGACATCTGCATCCATGCACTTTGCACTGCTGCCAACCCTGATCTGCGCTCTAGTATCTGACACTTGTCACTCGGATTTATGTCCTTTTGAAATCTAACTGCATCCATCTAACTGATCATTCGTGCTACTGTTGTACTTTGGGCTCCTCGTAGCCATGTTCGATCCATGAGACACACCATCTCAATGGACCCTACCCAAATTTCTTCTTGGGATCATATCTGCACATCGCCCCACCTCACTCATGGAGGTATAGTTGCATGTACTCCATCTGCCCATCTGACTCGAAATTTCCCCCTCCTGGAGGTCTCTGCTTGAGTGGACTCTTCCACTCAGTATCCTCTCTGATTCTCCAATTGTGGCTGCTCCACAAACTTCTGAGACTGCTTCTGAGGCTGCACTTTGAGAGATAATTGATCCCTCTCAGCCAGCAAGTCATTAACCACTGCTTCGCTCCTCAAAGCCTTGCATGTATCTTCAACCTCGAGAGCATACAGGTTCTTGACTCTTGAACCGATATGCTTCACCTGTCCCGTGGCTATGTGTCTGAGGAACACCTTTCCTTTTCTAAACATCACCTCATGACCACGGTCTTACCACTACGGAGACAAGATTATTCCTTAGGCCTGGAACATACAAAACATTTGCTAGTCTGAGAGGGGAGCCAGACTCCCTCTGAAAGGTAATTGTACCTATGTCGATCGCGCTATACCTCCTATCATATCCAAACTCTATGTTCTATTGGAGGTCCTTCTCCTCTAATTCAATGAAGAGATCTTATTCCCCGTCATATGGAAAGAGGCACCATTGTCTAGATACCACATGCATCCCATTGCAGTGTTGGCCATGCATGCAATGAGAGTAAAATCAAGCTCGAAATGTGAAGCCAATGCTTCACCAGCTGCAACTGCAGGCTCCATATTGCTTTCCTTATTCTGTGGACAATTTGAAGCATAGTGCCCATGCTCATGACAGTGAAAACATATGATCTTGGACAAGTCTCTCTTTCCCTCTTCGCCTTGGGATTTCTTTCCTTTGGCCTTCTTTCCTTTTCCGGTCAATGCACAATATTCTTCTTTGTTAGTGTTGGAGGTCCCATCTCTCGTGCTTCGCCTTATCTTCTATTACCAAATCCAACCATAGTCGCTCCCAATCTGGTAACTTCTCTCTCCCATTCACAGAGTCCTGGTAACTATGCCAGCTCTTGGGAAGGCCTAGAAGTGATAGGCTCACCAATTCATCACCAGCTATAGTAATCCCAACACTTCCAAGCTCATCTCAACATTAAGTGAACTTGGTCAAGTATTTCTGGATTGTGTTGCCCTTCTCCATTTTGATTTTCCTGAGCTTTTCCTTGAGTGCAAATTTCATGCGGTCATTGTTTCTTTGAAACAGATCTGTCAAGACCTTCCACATACCATATGGAGTTTCCTTTCCATGGAGACTCGAGACGATATGATCTCGAACTTCCTCTAACAAGATCCTCCTCGCCTTTACTACCTTCTTCTGCCATGCATCAAGAAGTTGGGCATTTGTTGCTGCGGGCTTGGGAATATCATTATCTACGAATTCCTTCAACCCATTGTCCTCCAACACTGCCTCCATCCTGTCCTTCCATGCAATATAATTCGAACTTCCCTCAAGTGCATATTCGAGTCTCAAGCCATTGAAAGACATATTGATCTGCTTCTAGCTCCAAATAAAGTATCCGAAAATTTAAATGTTTTCATCATAAACTCAATTTCTTCTCCACTATTGTGATTCCTAGCACTCTGATACCATGTAGAAAATCTCTAACACAGTTATAATACCATGTATAAATTATATCAATGGATTCAATCCGATCATGCAATGTACTAAAACAAGATACTGAATCCTTCTACAATATTTGTAGAATATAAAACATGATCGCTCAATCACATGAAAGTAAGAGAAAGAAATAATCAACCACATGACACAAGATGTTCTTGGGGAAAGTGCTTGCTCAAAACCCCTCTATCATATATTTTTCATACTCAAAGAATCATGAAACAATACAAATCTTTCTCCCACTGAGAAAATCATGCACTATCCTGATTGTCTCACTCTAATCCTGCTCAAAATTGTCTAGCAATTCTTAAGCAAAATTGACCAACACTTAGCCAATTCTCAGCCCCTCCTTAGCCCATCCTTTCTCACGCAATCCCTAGGAAATTAATCCCTATTAAATAGGATAATTATCCTTCCTTGACTGCGCAATCCCTATGGAGCCTTCCTCTAACTTTATAACTGCACCTGAGCAGTTCGCCAAAAATACAACTGATGGTTTACTTGCCTTAAACATTTGTCTCAACTAGGTCTCCATCAGAATTGACATGCATGCAACTATTAATAGTGAATCATCAATTACTTGGTAGATCACTACTTGTGAATTAAATCCATTTTAATTCACTTGATCTTCCACTAGCTCATCAATCAGTTAGAGCTAGTTAAATTGATTTTAACTCAATTAATGTGAGTTAACTAATCACACTCACACCACATTAGTGCTACAACTGCAACTGGACCCTGTTAATAATAGAATCACTCTACATGTCTATCCTTTGACCCTCAACTCGAAATTCTTGAGCTAACTAAGTCTATAACACTTAGTTAACTATTACAAGTTGTTATGAGATAATATTACAATTTATTTTTAATTTAATTAAGGATAATTAAATCAAAAGCCTCACATGGTAACCATTTTTTGGGTGCCATTTTTTAGATTTTATTTATGGATGCCAATTTCACTGTTTCTTGTTGCAAATTTCAACATGTCGTCACTGGACCTACTTGGTACACCTGATTCTGTTCAATTATCCTACATTTTTCATGTCTACCAAGTTGCTACAGGCGATTAAAGACAAATATGAAAAAAAAATGGAGGCTTACCAGTGGATGGATGTTATATATTCCAATCAGGGTGCATATGGTTATGTTCGTTTTATTGATTGTTTTCCTTTTACTTGATAATCTAATTACTAAGGGAGATATTGGATAGGATATTTGAATAATAGAGAATGATTCTAAGACTAACTGAAGAGGATAGCATTGGTAGTTGGTTCCTTTTGTTGGAATCACGATTGTCGTTAGACCAAAACCCGCAGGCGTTAGTCTCTGCTACAATCGTCAGAGTTAGGATACACGAGAGGTGGTTATTCCATGCCGCGAAACACACGGGGAGGGTTGAACCCAATGTCCACCAATCTCCCCCCCAACGCGAGCCGGGTGAGTTTCGAACCCGAGACATGTTGCTATGATACCACTTGTTGGAATCATGATTGTGTTAGACCAAAACCCGCATGCGTTAGTCTCTGCTACAATCGCTAGAGTTAGGATCCATGAGAGGTGGTTTTTCCATGTCGCGAAACACACAGGGAGCGTTGAACCCAATTTCCAACACCTTTACCCTAATTATTTTTTAATTAGAATTTATGGCTTTGAAAAGGAACCCTATCGGTTACTCAAGTTTATTACTCCCCTAATACTTTCCTAAGTGTTGAGACAGAGGATGGTTTTAAATGAATTTCATTTTCTTCAAAACATAAAAAATATCTCTTCAATTTTCAATATTCAGTCCTTTCTATTATTGCTAAAAGTAAGACTGGCATCAACATTATTGAGAAAGAGATGCTTTCATTTGATTTGGTACATAATAGATATTGGAGATATGACCCACATGGAATAATCTATGGTTTGAGACAACAAGAAGGCCTCTTTGCTTACATTCATGAAACAAAGGAAGAGATTGAAAAAATATCTAACGTTCTTTCTTTGTCTCAAAGTGCCAAAGATCATATAATTATGCAGGTAACCATGGAGCGGAGTGAGATAGAAGCAAGCAAGGATGAAAAGCCATATCAAACTATTATACCATTGACCACTCAAGCCTCTGATGTTGAACTTACCCAACCTTTGGCATCATCACTTTTCAATATTATGAAAATCAAGTCAAACTTGTTACAGTTGGAAGAATCCAGGAACATCGTTAAGGCTAAGAAGGCCAAGATGTTGATATTGAAGCATTTGAGGAAGCAGCGGAATAATTGACCAAGGAAATGCATCAGACTAGTAGTGACTCTCAACCAAAGGATTCGAGGGGATAGGCCTTGGATGTCAAGCACAACTTCATCAAAGAAAAGTCAGTAGAAAATTTAGTTAAGGAGTTGGCATTGTTGCCCTAACAGACCTAGATGGTACACAGGGTTGTATTGGATGAGATGACCCCCAATGTTGGGACAATATTTATTTCATTTGCTACTTTGAGACTAATACCTTCAATGTCATTGTGGTACAACCAAAAACTGATGAGAATAAGTAATTGATAGGCTCCATAGCTTACTCCTTGGCCATCAATCTAGGAAAATTGTTTGATTCAGATGTGTTGAATTGGCACAGGAAAACTGGTGAGATCATAGCTAGGAGGTTGTTAGACTCAACTACCAGTAATATAAAAATGCAATATATGCTTGAAAAGGTCTCTGAACTATTGTACATTTCACTGGTCGCCTTAAAGACTAGGAAAATAGGATTAATGAGTTGGAAGATAGAATAATTAAACAGTCTGGGAAGCCAAAAGACACCAACTCTTTAAGAAATTGTTAGAGGAAAAATAAAATTTGATAAAGAGCCTTAAGATGATAGCAAAAATCCTGGACTATGATGAAAATGTCCTGATAGCAGCATTTAAAATATAAGAGGAGATTGAAATTCAGTTACAGGTAATGCAAAATTCCCTTGAATCAAAATATGGAGAGCTTAAGGGACAGGAAATTCAAGTGAAAGGTTTGAAGGAGGAATTTGAAATCAAAGAAAAGAGATATCTTAATAAAATTGGAGAATATAAGGCAGTTATTGACAAAGCTCTCACCGCACCAGAGACTTTAAATACAGAAAACCTAAATTTAATTCAACTCAAGTGCTCACAGTTAGAACAAGAGTTGAGCAACCTGAGTCTTGAAAATGAACAAATTGAAAAAAGATGGGCCCTACAGGTGAAACTCAAGGATGAAACTATCGAGCAGATACAAAATTTCGTGAAGGATAAACATAGCGAAATCAAGTCATTGCAAGATCTTATTAAGGTAAAATTAGTTGTTATACATGTCCTCATCCAAGTTGAAGAAGAGATATGGAGGGAGATTAATCAAAATATTTAAACAGTCCACTCTTACGTTATGATTTTACAGATTGTGAAAAAGTAATAATGAAAAACACTAACTTGGATGCTAAAAAAAATTCCCTTGTGCTTGAAGAAAGGCTAAAAGACGTTGACCAGCTCGTAGACATTATTAATACTCTTGAAGATGAAACACCTGCAGACATGAACTTACCAAACAAAGATAATTGCATCTATTCTTTGTATACGATAAAAGAAAAACAAAATTGCATGTCACTGATGAAGGATGAATTCAAGAAGCCCAAGAATGATATTTATGAATTCAGAGTTGAATGGAATTATTTAGGTAGGTTTGGAGTCCCTTCCTTTTGGGGAAATGACAATTGATTGATCTAGGATGTAGAGTTTCAGGATAAACTGAAGGCCACTCAGCAGGATCTTGATTGCCTTTCTATCATTAGTGAAGAGGAAATTTTGACAGTTGGCGATTAATTCTTTATGCGGGGATTGTTGGACATTGTGTTCAATGCTCCCCGTGTGTTTCGTGACATGGACTAACCGCCTCTCGTGGATCCTAGCTCTGGCGATTGTAGCGGAGACTAACACCTGCGGGTTTTGGTCTAACAGCAATCATGAGTTCCAAAAAGTGGTATCTGAATGACAGGTCTCGAGTTTGAAACTCACTCAGCTCACGTTGAGGGGGATATTGTTGGACATTGTGTTCAATGATCCCCGTGTGTTTTTTGACATGGACTAACCGCCTCTCGTGGATCCTAAATTTGGCGATTGTAACAAAGACTAACGCCTGTAGGTTTTGGTCTAACAGAAATCGTGAGTTCCAACAGGGATTTCAAAATATATTTGTTGTGATAGATAAATTTATACAGAGCCTGCCCATAGCCCACTACCAACTTAAGTCTCAGTTAATGGTGGCATTGACTAAATATAGGAATATAACATGGTTGTCGCCAGCAGACTAAGACAAATTTCCAAGGTAAAAAAACATTTAAATCCTAACGTTGTTTTAGACCAGGTTGAATCTACTACTCAATTCGTTCTGCCCATGCAATCAGTCACCAATCAACTTGAAGAATGGGCAAAATTGGGTTTGAATATTAATCAATTACCTAAACCCAAAATGTGGAGAGCTCAAAGGCCATCACCAGCTGCCATGTCAAGAAAGCCTAAGGCAACCAAGTTGTCCATTAAAATGAGGAGGTGTTCATAAAAGTTTTTCTTATGATTAAGTTATTTAAGTTTAAAATCTATTTATTTTAAAAGGATAGTTACTGATTATATAATCATAGTAACTGTTAAGGATTTTTAGGATAGTTATTAATTATTAATTATTAATTTATTTAATGATTAATAAATTAAAGTTAAAAATTTATTTATTTTAAAAAGATAGTTACATTATATAATTAAAATATATTTATTTTAAAAGATAGTTACATTTTAAAATAAATATGTTTTAATTATATAATTATTAAACATCTATATAATTATTATTTGTAAGTTTAAAAATATATTTATTTTAAAAGATAGTTACATTTTGGATAGTTATTTTTTAACTCTTCTAAATTACAATGTTTCTTGCTTTGAGGGGGTCAACAACAGAAGGATTGGATTTTGAAATAAATATATTTCTAAACTTACAAATAATAATTATATAGATGTTTAATAATTATATAATTAAAACATATTTATTTTAATTATTATTTGTAAGTTTAAAAATATATTTATTTTAAAAGATAGTTACATTATATAATTAAAATATAGAATAAATATATTTTATTTTTAAAATAAATAAAATAACTCTTCTAAATTACAATGTTTCTTGCTTTGAGGGGCTCAACAACAAAAGGATTGGATTTTGAAATAAATATATTTTTAAACTTACAAATAATAATTATATAGATGTTTAATAATTATATAATTAAAACATATTTATTTTAAAATGTAACTATCTTTTAAAATAAATATATTTTAATTATATAATGTAACTATCCTTTTAAAATAAATAAATTTTTAACTTACAAATAATATATTTTTAAACTTATATTTATTTTAAAATGTAACTATCTTTTAAAATAAATATATTTTTAAACTTACAAATAATAATTAAAATAAATATGTTTTAATTATATAATTATTAAACATCTATATAATTATTATTTGTAAGTTTAAAAATATATTTATTTTAAAAGATAGTTACATTTTGGATAGTTATTTTTTAGCTCTTCTAAATTACAATGTTTCTTGCTTTGAGGGCGTCAACAACAAAAGGATTGGATTTTGAGGCTAAATGATCTGAATGTACCTGTTACACAGATCCATCATTTGATTGAATGAATTTTTTATGCAACTCTAAATGAATACCCTATTTCTTTCCAACATTACGTGTCTAAATGCAGAATATGGTGTTATGTATTGTGGACTTGATTTGTGGTTCACTTGCATCTCATTTAATTAATTGCCTCACTCTTTAATATTATACTATCGAAGGTTAGGTATTTAAGGTGTTTTAGTTCACGATTTATAGGCCGAAGCTTCATGAGCTTGACTTTGGAACTTTATCCTAGTCATTAACTGGGTCAATATTTAACTGCTTTATGACCATTGTTTCGTTATAGTTTCATTAATTTCCTATGTTTATGATTCAAGGGTTTTGTCGAATTATCTTGACTTGCTCAATATAACTCGTGAGAGTTTATTAGTGACATTCTTGTTTCAATATATATACTATTGACATTGTGTTTATCACCTAATTTGTTTTGCTATTGTGAAAGCATATGCACTTGTTGAATCGTTTTCTACAATTACCATATGTATAAAATAATTACTTGACTCTTAAGCATGCACCTTATGGGTTCCTCCTTTTAATTTGTGTGTGTCTTTCATCTTCCTTTAACCATTGTTTTGCCTCGGATATCCATTTTGGTTGTATAAATTGTGTCATTTGGTCGACGATATATTAATTTTAATATATTGCAATTCCTTCTATTTATGACATTTTATTCTATGGCATTCTTTTATTATCAATAACTAGTCTTATTCAATTTTCCTATTGAAAATATGCATAACTATAAGCAGGGAATACCCCCATAACCTGAAGCGGGAGGTCCTCAATGAATGTTCTCTTAAATAGTTCTCCTATCAGAACAATTTAGGAACCAACATGTAGTAACATAAGATTCCCTTGCACAAAATCGAGTAAACCACTTATGATAGTTATGTGCATGTATGGAAATACTTATGGACATTATTGTAACCAAACAAAGATACAACACCATACATATCAACATCCAAATTAATGTGCACTACCAAAAATCCTTTGTCAAGAATAGTATTGATGTAATAACATGATATATGGACATTAATTTGCACGCAAATGTGGTTGCAATCATTACTGAACAAATGTCCATATAAACATCCACTAGATGCATGAAAGCCAATTTCTAAAGGCCATTTGAGAGAAGGGGGGAGGAAGAACTCCTTTTGGATGGTGTATATGTAATGAAATACTCCAGATATTGTAGCGGTGGAAGATTATCAATCTTTAGATAAAAAAATATGCGAAAGTGTAGTAAACCCCATTATTATCTCTACTTGACTAAATATACAAAAAAAAACAAAAAACAAAACAAAAAACAAAACAAAAACAAAACAAAAATACAAAAAAATAATAACACCACCTTAAAAAAACATAATCATCTAATCATCCAAATTAATACATAACGATTACACTGTAAAACAATATCTTAATAATAAAAAAATTATATATATATATAAAATATTTTAAATCATTACATTAATATAAATTAAAAAATTATTTTTTTCATATATAATACAATCCTATGGAAAAAGGTAACCTTAAACGAACATTTAAAGTTGAAGATAAAAGCATTGTTTCTCTAAAATAGCTAAAACAATATCACTTTTCTAATTGATGGTATTTCTTAATTGATGGTAAAAAGAGGGACCATGTTGAATGTTAGTCAATTAACTATAAGAAAAATGATAGCACTTATCCAAATCCATTTCAGTTAAAATTATACAAGGGCGCCCTTGACTAAACTAAAAGAAAAATCATTTGAAAAACCTTGATACACTTAAATTGAGGGTGTTTCTAAAATCCACTTTGATGCATAACATATGTCTAAGAAATATTTCAAACATGAGGGAGAAAAGGTAATGTAAACAATACACGTACACATGTTCCCATCCACAACTTTGGCATGTGATATTTTGGCCTTTTGTGGCCAGACATTATGAAATTTCGTTAAATTAAAATTAAAAAATAGAAAGAAGTGATGGGAGTTGTTTTTAGAGCATGACATAACAAATGTGCATGAAAACAAAGTTATTATTGTATCATACATATATCAATCTTAAAATATTATTAAATTTGAAGTAATGATTTTACCATACCACCACCTACCATGGATTCCTTTGTTTTAATAAAAAGGTAAATTAAAAAATGTATTATTGGTCAAAACTTTCAATAATCTTATTTATTGAAGTTGATTGACAAAAGTTGTACCATTTTTAATTTAAAAAATGCATGATAAGACCTTTGAATATATATGAAGAATCCACGAGAACTCCGTACAGCCAAAAATCAAAATCAACTATCTCCTAGACATCAGGGGCTGAGCCTGTAAGGTTAAGTAGAGCATAACAAGAGATGAGTGGTCCAAGTAGACTAGATTCCTATGGAGACAAGTGCTAAAAATGGAGGCACATGGCCCAACATATCGCCATAGTCATTGAAGAAGTTCTAGATATAACTATATAGTTATTATAGTTCTAGATATCGCCATATCGCCATGTTTCTCAAAAAAAAACTTATTATGCAAGTTATTTTCAACCCTTTTATTTCTAAACTATATAGTTGTAACGCAATTGTAAGTTTACGATGGTTTTTTTCCGAAAGTGAGTGAGTTTGTGAGATAAAGAAGAGTATACCATTAAAAGATTTTGAGCTCTTAACCTCTTTATGTTTGACGAAGATGATTTTTTAATTAATCAAAAAAGCAATGTTAGGTAATATTTATATGTATATATTTTAGTTTATATATAATTTAATGATAATAATATTTAGAAGTTTTATCTAAATATTTAAATTTTCAATTTTATTTTTCTTTTCATTTTAACAATAAAGTTATAAATTACTAATTTTAAAAGATGAAAAATAAAGAAGTGATCACAATTATAAGAAGAAGGAAAAAAAAAAAAAAAAAAAACCCTTGTTCGGAATGGTGATCTCAACATCACTTACAAATGGTTGGAGAATAAGTTTTTCTATAAATCATAATGGTGCTTTCCATAAAGCATTTTATTAACCTTATTAAACTAAATTCATTTAGAAAGCAATTAAAACTACAAAAATATTTAATTTTAATAAATCATTATATGAAAGAATTTTTTTTTCAAAATTTATAATAAATTTTAATAATATGATTAATTTGAAAGACATTTATCTAAATTATTATATTTAATTTTTTTAAAGATCAATTTACTTTTAATCTTTTTATTTTTTATTCATAAAACAAATAAAATAAAAATAAAATATATTAATAAATATTTAATAAAAAAATTAAATATAAAATTTTAATTAATTCTAAATCATCATTTTTATAAACATAATTTATTAATATAAACTATATTATCAATTTAATTAAAGTAGTTTTAACACAAACTATATTATCAAATTAATTAAAGTAATTTTAACATAGTACAAAGCTCCTATAAAAAGATACAGCTAAAATTGCCACTATAAAAATGTGTGCCTCAAACCACCACATGTCTAGTGATGACATAACAAAAGTTCACTAAAAGAACAAAGTGGTGGTCCAAAGATAACCTCTTATACATTCAAGTCCATGGCCAAAAGGCCAAAACATATATTTTTTTCATAATGTCCATCTATGTCCCTTTGTCTCAGAAGCTATTTCTAATGAATGCATATTATATATTGGACGTTGAGGACACATTTTGCATAAGCTTCTCACTTTCATAGAAGGTAGTCCATTAGATGGGACGTTGAGGACACATTTTGCATAAGCTTTTCACTTTCATAGCAGGTAGTCCATTAGATGGGCTTGTCATGGAAGAGTTTTATATATTTGGATGTTAGTTATGGAACATTGGATGCGGTCTATTTAAAGCTAAGGTGGTGGTTGAATATTTGAAAGCGTAATGGACCTGGTCTTCCTTGCTGATAACCCTGCATTACCCATTCCCAATATTCCCAATAAATGGGTCTATTCTCAAGGAAGCATATGAGTTTGATGGGTCCATGTAAAAGTCAAGCCAGCACATTTGCAGTATTAAAAATTGAAATACCATTGTCCCTTTTGGCTCGGAGGCACTAAGTATTTCCATAATATAAGGGTATCAAATTACCATTTCCCTCGTATACTACATTTATTATTTCAATACGAATAAGGTTAATGCCATATATCATAAATGAAAATAATTTATAAATCATTATGTGTATTAAAAAATTGGTTGGTTAGGAAGTTGACTTTTGAAAAAAAAACTTAATAATTTATTATGTTTAGCTTCTTATAATATAATTTATTATCTTTACCATGTTATAATAAAATTGATTGATTTGGAAGTTAATTTTGAGATTATATGTTTTTTATGTATTAAAATATTTTTATTTTAATATTAATATTATAATTGATATTTAGATGTAAAAATGATTATAATATTTTTAAAAGGTAAAAAATAAATGATTTGAAGAAAAAATTTAGATGGAATTGTGTATACAATTAATATCTTGCTAAATTTTTCGAGTGAACTCTCTACTCATTATGAGGGATTAGAGAATACTATCTTGTTCAACATTTTGGGTGGACTCTCCAACTATCATAGGGACTAGAGAAATAATTTATGGTTAATGTCATAGAGAAATAAAGTTAATGCATCATAAATGAAAATAATTTATAAATTATTATGTGTATTAAAAATTTGGTTTGTTAGGAAGTTGATTTTTTAATATTATTTTTCTAAAAATAATTTATTTTCTTTAGCTTGTTATAATATAATTTATTATATTTACGGTGTTATAATATAATTTATTATCTTTAACATGTTATAATAAAAGGAATATAGGAATAAGGTTAATGTCATAGATTAATAGAGAAAAAAGGTCAAATTCATAAATCATAAATGAAGTCCACGGGGTCTTGGATAGATGGTGATCGGGTGCTCTGTTAAGACACTCCTTAATGTGAAGTCACCGGTTCAATTCCCCGCCCCGATCGGGGTGATATATTGGACATGTTGAAGATGTATTCCTACCAATATTAATATGTGTGTGTGTGTGTGTGTGTGTGTGTGTGATGATGATGATGGTTACCGTCCCTTAAGACCAATGCGGTCTATCGGACCTTAAGAGAGGAGAAAGAATCTAAGTTTGATTCTTCAAAATCTTGTTTTTATGGTCAAAGAGAAGGGAAATAAGTGCTCCAAGATCGCTATAGGTGGGTTGGCTTAATAGGTCGAGAAGATTGGAAGTGTGACAAATGGTAGGGAAATGAGAACGAATGTGAGTAAGAGTCGGGCAGTCTAAAAGGAAGTTAATGTTGTATATCATAAATGAAAATAATTTATAAATCATTGTGTATTAAAAAATTGGCTTGTTAGGAAGTTGACTTTTGAATATTGTTTTTCTAAAAATAATTTATTATATTTCGCGTGTTATAGTATAATTTATTATCTTTACCATGTTATAATATAATTTATTATCTTTACCATGTTATGGAAAATTGATTGATGATGGGTGGAGAGTCCACCCGAAAGGTTGGACAGGATAGTATTCTCTAGTCCCTCAAGATGGGTGGAGAGTCCACTCGAAACGTTGGACAGGATATTAATCCTATACATAGTTCTATTCAAAAAATTTCTTTGAATATGAATCATTGTGGAAAATATTATCTAGTCCCTTGATGGGTGGAGATTCCACCCATAACCTTGGATATGATATTAATCCTATACACAGTTCCATCCAAAAAAATTATTGGAATACGAATAATTGTGGAAATCTTCTTCGAATGTGAATAATTAGTCCTTGATGATGGGTGGAGATTCCACCCGAAATGTTGGACAGGATAGTATTCTCTAGTCCCTAATGATGGGTGGAGATTCCACTCAAAACGTTGGATGGGATATTAATCCTATACACAGTTCCATCTGGAAATTTTCTTTGAATATGAATAATTGTGGAAAGTATTCTCTAGTCCCTTTTGATGGGCGGAGAGTCCACCCAAAACCTTGGATAGGATATTAATCCTATACATAGCTCCATCCAAAAAAAATCTTCGAATATGAATAATTGTGGAAATCTCCATTAGAATAAGTAATTTGCTAATAATTGATATTTGATATTGTTAGAATCTAACTCTTTTATGTTTTGGGTTTTTCTTTGGGTATATTTTTGGTCAATTTTGTCTAATATTTGACATATATTTGTTGGAATCAAAGTTTGAGCTATGAAATATGCATGCTTTTGTGGGACTCAGGGCATTCAATCCATTTATGTATTCAAAGACACATTTTAAATAACAAAAAACCACAATTTCGCCAAAAAATGTATCATTGATCCATCTTAACTCCAGATCAAATCTCTTTTCACTCTAAAAGAGGTTTGCATTTCAAGAGAATTGATCCCTCTAGGCAATTGGTAGATCCAAAGTTAAGATGGATATAGGCTAGTTTAATTTCCCCCTTTAAATAGGTTGTATTCCACATGAATACCATGGGTTCTCATAAACTTGGAGCTCAAAAACCACCAGTAACTTGACCAAGTCAAGTTTACCTTAACTACGGAACAAAAATTAATAAAAATAATAATGACTTGGTATTTTTATTATTTTATTTGAAGTTATTTCTATTCTAACGTAGGGTTTTTTTTTTTTTTTTTTTTTTTTTTTTTTTTTTTTTTTTTTTTTTTTTTTTTACCGAGTCAAAATGTTTACACGACATTACATTACAACATCTCTACAATATTGGGTTAGAGAGTGCCTCTTCGGGCAATCAAACCAATTGGTTGTTGTCACTATAATCCAAGAGTATATCCAATGAACTACAAGCCAAATATATCAATATTGTATTTTTTTGCCTAGTCTAAATATTTTGTGTTTTGGATTTTTTCTGGGCATATATTCTAGTTAATGTTTTCCAAAATCAAGGAGGGATTTGTTGGAATCATAATTTTGAGTTGTGAAATATGCATAATTTGAGTGCTTTCGGGGTTTTTTTAAGAGTCTCCAATCCATTTATACATTCAAAAAATTATTTTAAACAACACAAAAACATAATTTTATTAAAAAAAAAATCCAAATTTCAGTTAAAAAAAGCCAAAATGTAATTCTATAACCATGGTGAATTGGTAACTCATTAGACTAATATGGACAAGGCACATGATTAAACCTCTTGGGCCACTATAACACCAAGAGTATATCAGGCACCCTGAAAATTAGATATACCAATAACTTACGATTCAATAAGAACCTAGACATCATGATCCAAATAGAGTGAATTATATCCCAAGGGGAAGCTACTGTTCAAGATTTATCACAATGGGCCAATATATCTCTATGGAAATTGAAACTGGGTGGAGAGGATAACAAATTGTTTTCTTAACAACTCAATCTAAACCCATGATAATTTCAAAGATGAGTTCTCTTCCCCCAGAATCATTTTTTTCAAAGTAATGGTTATCTTTAGTGATTATCCACACGATAAAGATGTACGCAAAGCTCGGATTATTGAAGCTTAATAGCGTGATAATTCACTCTCGTGGAATTATTTTAATGGGGCATTGGTTGATTCATGGAAAAAGAGCAAGACTGGCTTCATTCTACATATTTCTGATTTCCATTCTTATCAGATATCCATGGGTCTATGGTCAGGCACAAATAGCCAGTTGAACTACAATCTTGAAAAAATGTTCTTTTTTTTTTTCTATTGATCGTGGGGTCTCTCAAATTCAATTTTTTAGTGATTCCATGTCTATGGTTAATTGGATGAATTGTATACAATATTTCCACAATATCATTCTTGCTCCTCTTTGGAATATGCACTCTAGATTAAAAACTCATTTACTTTATTTTTTTGCCATCATTTTTATAGGGAATCTAATCAAGATGTTGGAAGACTTTCCAAAACAGCACTAGATCTTGAACATGACCTGTGATAGATTAGAGAGGAAGGAAAGCATACTAATCACTCTTATTCTCACATGCCTTTCCAAAATCCACATGTTTAGCCGACCAGGGGACCACAATAGTCATCTTTTTGCATGATTATGTTTTTTCTTAAACATTCTCTTTGATCTACTGTTTATAAATTGATATGGTACTATCTATATATATATATATATATATATATATATATATATATATATATATATATATATATATATACACAGACTCTTTGTCTCTTAGCAGGTTTTTTGATATATACACAATGGTTCTCTAATAATATAAGATCAACAAATTGCTTGATGTTCTCTCTCTCTCTCTCTCTCTCTCTATATATATATATATATATATAACTTAGGGTAAAAAAAAACAAAACCGGCCTTCCAACTACTTATACAAATCTCCATATTAATATAATAATATAGTTTCTCGCTTTCATATATGATACACTAACATTAAATACAATTTTTTAAGTTAATACTATAACATCTTTACTCATTCTAATTTTAACACACCATTATTGTATTATATATTTTAGAATTATTATTTATATAATATTACATATTATTTTATTACACTAATACATTTTTATGTTAAAAATTTGAGCTAAATTAATGATGATGATGATGATGGAAGTAATAGTATTTTAATATTATCTTTCTTCTCTAAGATAATATCCTTTTTTACCCCCCAATAGTTAATCCAAGCCTGGGAATCTTTGTGTCATCCCCACTTGAATCAGAGGTGGTGTTTTTGGCTAGAGTTAGAAGCAATTTTAGGGAACCTCCTAACTTCCATGTTATAAAGGTTATTCTTATACATCAAATACCTAAGCATAGCCATGCTTTCGATAGGGGAAAGGATAGCTTCAATCATGAGGATAGGATAAGGAGTAGTACCTTTAGCCTTGAGGTTGTAGGTTATGATTTTTTTTTTATTCAGCTCAATCTTCCTCCATGATTCTCAAGATATACTGTAACCCCAGACCTCATGTTAGTCATTAGTAATTTTTTCTTTTGTAGATGACTAAATGCTTATCCTAAGATTTCTAGAAACAAAGTTCATAAACATTGTGAGTTTTAGAAATTCACTGCCTTCATTATCCTTAAGATAATTTTTTACTATTTCATCATTCCATCATGTCTAGCTCTGCTTACCAGCCCCAGAAAACCCATTGGGGGCTCATGTCACTCATTTTGTCTATATTTTGTCACCTTTGACCTCAGCCATATGTTTTGGTGTTGCCCAACCCTTCCACTGCTACGTAAGGATACTAACCATGTGCCTCAAAAATGTCTTATGCATTGATGATATCAAAACTGTCTCTGTAGGCTCTTTAGATAAATCAAGTACATTAGATTTTGGATATTCAATACATCAGTTAACCATAAACTCTGTTTTACACTTGATGACCCCAAAGTCTAAGTTTTCAATCCAAAATCCAAGTCCAAGGAACCTTCCACTAGGTCACCTAGGGTTTCATAGGTCATAGGGTGGTTTTGGTGTCCTAAAAGTCTCTGTTTTTCCTATGTAAAGAGACTGCATTCAAAGAAGAAAAGGGACAAGTCACTTTGTCCAAAACTGATCGAAGGGTCATTCAAGGAAGGCCTCCTTGGCCTAAAGCACAAATTATGCAGGGGGATAGCTACCCTTGCTCACATTTCTGCAAAAGGATCAAATGGCCATAATACCTAAAGAGAGGTAAGGCAATGGGGGAAATAATCACAAGAAGACCATCTATAGCAAAGAGAAAGGCAGCAGGCATATGTTTTAGAGAATCAGGGTTTTTGTGACTAATTGACAAAACAATGTGCCAAAGCAAGAAATCAGTACAAGGGCTACAAGGACAAAGGTCACCTCAACTCCATCTAGTGCACATTGGAGATTTTTAGAAATAATAAATGAGTTTTGAAATGTTTTAGAGAACTTAGAACAAAATTTTTTACTTTTTCCTAACAGCCCTAAAACCTAGGAGTTTGGAAAGAATGACAAAAAGGTCAAATAATGATTATAGGGCCTCCTTCATAACAGCAGATGGAATTTCAGGGGGTATTCAAGTTGCCCTCTAGGGTTTGACAAAGAAGCACTGATTCCACCTCACCAAAAGGACAAAATGGCAAAGAGTATCAATACAAAGCCCTGAGTTTTCAAAAGTACAGTCAGAGGTCTTAAAAAGGATCAAAAGGAGGCAGACATAAGGTAAAGTGCCAAAGGAAGGAATAGAGATATATCACTGTCAAAATGGTCAAATGAAAAAATATGCAATTGATCTAAAAACAAAGCAGAGAAGCCTCCAAAAATGGTTTCCTTATCATAAGTATATTCTGCAAGAGATAGTTAGCCATGAGTGACACTTCTACAGGACTGTCAAAGATGGCTACCTATAGGAAGATTGATAAGGTCAAATAAACCTAATGTATCTCACAATGGTGGCGCATATAAAGACTAGAGGATTTGTTGATGCCAACTGCTAGGGTTTTCACACCAAGAGGTTTTCATTACTTCAAAGAGAAAACATGACAAAATGTCAGTTGAAAGAAGGTCAAAATTCTTATTTTCAGTCTTATCCACCAAGAAATCAAAGGCATAAAGGATGCAGGACTAAGTATTCCAAAGTGAAGGTGCAAAAATGATCACAAGTTTATTGCTTTCAGGTGTTGAAATTCATGAGAACGATAAAGTGAAGAAAACCTTCAAAAAAGAGCACTAATGTCACTGTCTGCCTTTTTCCTCAAAACTTTGCCAAAATGACCTTTTTCTTTTTAAAGAACTGGTTCATGTTTCCAAATGTGGGTAAGAGGCATATTTTAAGATTTTTAAAGAGTTTTCAATCCAAGGGGAACATCAAGATGCTTCAGCAAAAGCAGAAACCATTTTTTTTCTCAGAGTTCTGCCACCTACAAGACAAAAAGACCACAAAGTCAGTGAAAAAGTAAGAAAGGAAACAAACATTAGAAAAGTGGGTTTGATCATGAAATTATTTTTCAAAAGAGGTATAAAGGCCTCCCTTTCCTCTTCCCAAACTCATTTCTGTCTTTGAAAGAGAGAAAGAGAGTCGTTGAATAATTTTTAAGGGTTTTTCTGCAAAACTGGTAAAATTCTCTGGCATTGCGCATAGGCGGAGGCGCTACGCATACAGCCTTTGGCACTGCGCATAGGGGAGGAAAAGCAGTGTTAAAAAACATTGTGCTAAGTACAGAAGTACCGATGCTATGCACAAGCAGTGGTGCTGCGCACATGCCCAGTTCGGAGCCCGACCTACCCACATCAATGGCACTATGCACAAGAGAAGGCCCGACAGGCCCGTGTGGAGGCCCGAGTCGCACTCAAAGCTTCGGGCGTTGCTCATACACTAGCTTGACAGGCCCGATAACTCACCCGAGGTGCCCATGGCCTCCCAGTGCTGCATATAGGTTTGCCAACACCTGACCCAACCCAACGCTGCGCACAGAGGGCACGATAGGAACGACCAATCGAGTGGCGCTGTGCATAGAGGAAATTTGGCCAAGGTTGCCAAAAAGTGGCCAAAATTAGTCTTTTTCTCCTCAAAGTTTTCCCCAGGCTCCTGCACAAGTTAAAAAGGTTGTTGGTCACCTTTATTTTCCCTCCAAGTGATATTTTTTCATCTATAATAAAAGGAAAGTAACAAGAACCTAAATTGGCTAAAAACCCTAATCTTCATGGCAAACCATCATTTAACCTTCTAGGGAAAAAATTTACCAGTTGGAGAATGGTCATTGGTACAAACACACTCAGTACAAGCTAAGCATCCTTCAAGCTCTGAAAGCATTCCTAGACTTCTTCCATTTTGCCTCCATTTGTTAAAGTTTTCCCTCACGATCACTCATTTTTCCTCCCTATACCTAAAAGCTCTCACAAGCTAAAAACCAATTTTTTCAAGGATACAATCAGTCACTATGTCCAGAGAGGAAGAAAATACCAGTAGTGATTAAGGCCAAGGGCCTATCAAGCCAAAACACAAGGGAGGAAGAACTAATAGGTTTGAGCCCTTGGATACAATTCAAATAACCTCTTCTCCCATGATCCTTGCATGTTTTCAAGATGTTGGATGCTATCAGTTCTGTGAGAGGGTTAAACAGGTCCAAAACCACTCAAATTTGACTAGGTTTTTCATTCTCAGCCTACAAAACCACCAGGTCAACCTAGCAAGAGTAAAATTTGAACTATCATCCAAATTCATTGCTAAAGCCACAGGGATACTAGATGTGGGTGAAAGATGGTTCAAGAAGAAGAAATTGGCCTTAAGCTACTGTGAGGCCTTCCTCAAACCTAAGTATCAATAGGGCTGCAAGACCTTTTTCCCCTTCTCTTACTTGCTAGAGAGATATGCCCCACTGATGAGGTATATCATCAAGTACTTCACTTGTGAGGGGAGGTACTCCTGGCTTTATTCATATCACATAAGGCTACTAATTCACTTCATCAGGGTTAAATTGATAAACCTGCCATACTATCTCTACCGGAGCATTGAAAAAATGGCTTCAGTGGTCAAGAAAGGATTTATGCCCACCAAATGCAAAGCCTTTTTCACCACTCCTTAGTTAAGATGATTGTTTTGCACCAGCTAGAGCAGCAGGGAATCCCTTGGGAAGTTTTCATCTCACATGATATATTTGCAAATACCCAAGCCTTCATTCAGCAAAATTTTCCTTCCACTTCACACACACTTACCTCCACTTCTCCATCACCCCCTAGGGATCATGATCCATCACCTCCACCTATGCCTTCTCCACAAGGAAACTTACCTCTTTATTCTTCTCTTGATGCATCAAATGAAGATGATGGCAGTGATAATGAGGAACAAACAGATGACAGTGGAGATGAAGAAATCATTAGGGAAGAGACAGAGTTTAATGAGGAACAAGAGGATGACAGTGGTAATGATGGACAAGGGGGTGACAGTAGCAATGATGAACAAGAAGATGATGGAGGGAATGATGAAAATAGTGGGGCAGACACAGATTTTAATGAGGAAGAGCAGGAGGATGATGATGGCAAGGAAGAGGGAGATGAACATGGCAGTCATGAAGGAAAAAACAGTGAACATTTGGAGGAAGGCAGTGATGGTAATGATACCAATAAATCACTCCCAAGTACAAACAAAGGTGGTGTTGATGAACAAGATGAGGACCTAGAATATAGTGAAGACAATGATGAGGGTGACAGTCAACAAGAAAATGAACATGTTTGTCAAGAGAAAAATGTGCATGAGCATGACAATGAGCATAATCATAGTGCAAACAGTGACAATATGGATGAAGATAATGAACATTAAGAAACAGAAGGTAATAATGAGCAAATATAAGATCAAGAAGAGGAAAACAGTGAGGCACGAACATAATTTGATGAAGGGGAAAATGAAAAATAAAATGACACTAATAGGACATTCAGTGATGAGCAAGAAAGCAAAGGAGAAAGTCATGACATAGATCAGCCTTCTAATGATGAACAGGGCCAAAGTGAAGCAGATGTAGAGGATGATGATCAAATCCAAGACCAAGGTAACAACACTGAAGACGGTAAGGAGGGTGATGATGATGAGAGTGTTGAAGACAGCAGTGAGGCTTACAGCTCTCCCAATGAACAAGATGATGATGCACAAAGTGATGGGAGATCTAGCCATGAGAGTAAGATGGAAAAGGGGACTACACCCAACAGTCCAAAAGGTGAGAAAGAAGGCTTTCCAGTAGATGATAACATTCATGACAAGAATCCTAGTGTAGAAATCATTAGACCTTTTGATTTCTCATACCATGGGGGGAAGAGAGATGTGTTTGCTGCCTCAAAAAGGAAAGCGGACATCTCTTCTCCAGCTATCAAACCATTGGAAAAGGGAAAGGAAAATATGGAAAGGGGTGAGCAGCATGTAAAGGTGAGGAGAAGTAATAGAATCAAGAAAGCTACTCAAGGGCCTCAATTCATTGATCTAGACAGTGACAATGAGGACAAGGAGATGACCACCAGATTGCTACTCCTAACCAAATATGCACAACTTAAGGAGTGGGAAAGAGATTTTGAGATGGCACAACGTCTCATTTAGTATTATAAGAATGAGCACAAGCACTTCAAGAATGTGAAAAGGGGCCTTGCTCTCCAGAAGAAAATGACCAAGCACTATGCAAAGAAAAACAAGCTTGTTTGTGCCAAACTAAAGGAGGCCCTCATGGAGATAAAAAACCTAAAAGAGGAAAAAGAGCATGATAGCCTTGTATTTTTGGCTGAGGCTTCTCAAAAAGTGTCCAAGACCTCTTGAGGGACCACTCCACCAATTTTGGGCAAATTTGAACAAAATTTTGTTTTTTTGAAATTTTGAGGCCTTTGTGCACAGCACCCTTGGCGCTACGCAAACCCATGGTGCATCTGAAGCTTGAAAAATTGAAATTTTTGGATTCCTCTCATCATCAGAAGTCTTCTCACAAAATTTCAGATCATTTGGAGTAGTTTTGACCCCCCAAAAAGTCAAAATACTCCTAAATTTTGACCATTCTGCCTCATTTTCATGCAAGGTGTTGCGCATAGATCAGTGTTGGGAGAATGGATTTTTGGACAGGAAAATGGCACTAATTTAGGAAACCTCAAGTATTTCTAGAACATAGACTCATCAAGCTTTCCAATGAGCCATCACGGAGCCAAATCCAACACTGGGAAGGGGTCCAAAACTTAGACACAAGAGACCATATTTTCTGTTGAAGTGGCGCTGTGCAAATAGACTGTCTAAGTGTGTTTTGGACCAAAAGTCAACAAAACACACTCATTTATTGCAAAATGATATTTTTGAGTTTTTGTAGTGAAAACACTCTAGAATTAGGTGCAAATAGTTATTATGGAATTTATTTCTTAGGATATTATGTGACTTGGGCCTTGCATGGTCTCTTCGCCATAAATGACATTTATGGGTGAATTTGACATTTTCCTACCATATTTATGGTTTTTTCTCTCTCTTTCTAAGATAAATAGAGCATGAGGGCCTCATTGTAAATGTTGGCATTTGATGAGCTTTGAGAGCAATACATGTTTTATATGATCTTGGAGAAGAAATTGGTGTTGTGAAGTTGATGAATGGCTTGTTTGGCTTGATGATGGAGAAGCTTGTTTGCAGGATTCCTTAGCTTGGTGAATGGTGATGTCTTCTTAATTTTTTTATGTTTTCTTTTTATCATTATGTTTCATTCCTCTTGGTTGCTATAAATCAGAAAAGTATAGGTTGAGACATGCTCTTTGAGGCACCTTAGTCCTCCTGTTTGTTATAGCTTTGATGTTTTCCTCTGTTTGGTCAGCTTAAGGAATTCTTGATTGCTCCTTAGGTCCACCTAAACTTGTTTTTTTTTCATGTATGGTTAGTATGCTAGTTTAAAAGTATGATTCAAGGTATGCCCTGCTTATTTGAAGCTTTCAAAACTCTATCTTGAAACCTTTCTTTGAAATATTGTTTGCTAGGTTAAGTCAAAGAGGTCTCGTTCGATCTTGCCCTTTGTCCATTCCTACCAACTTGTTTCAGAGTTATCTATAACTTTATTTATGATGTTTAGGAGTTCCCTCTTCATAGATTACTTTATTTGTGATCTTGTATTTTTTCCCAAAGTCTGGAGGTGAATTTACTAAAGTTAGAAGCTCTTATGCTCTCTATGTTTCACTAACATGTTTATCTTGGATATTTATTGGTTTAAAATATTATCATAAAGTAAATGGTTTGCCCTAGCTCTTGCTTAGTATCCTGTGCTAATCATATTTAAGACCTCCTTGTTCATATGTATTTGACAAAGGATTCTTGATTGCCCTTTGCCCTACCTTATTCACAAACTTGATGTCCATCCCACTTCACTCATAAACTTAAAGGATCCATTAACCTTGCTAGATTGGCCTTGCACTGCACTTTGATTCATTATTGAGACACCCTTGACTTTTATTGACTCCATAGCCCAATGATTTAAAGACCTCTCACTCCACCTATTCTACCTTGATCATCTTACCCAACCAAAACAATAAAAAAACCCTACACTTAACAACTAGCCTAAAATCAAAACCCTGGAGCAAAAATAACACATCCTTTGCACCCCATAAAGAGAGCCCTCTATGAGTCCAGGAAGGCTAGGTCCTAGGACTCCAAAGACTGGTTCCATGTTACCCTGTCATTTGGTCTACCAATCTGCCAAATCACGGGACACTAAAATTCTGGTGATCACGGTGGGACCTTTTGAGTAATTTCATGCTTAAAAATTCCTTTAAAAAATTAGAAACCTTTGACTGATAGTATCTGGTGGTTTATCTGCCACCTCATCCCCATCACTAACATTCTAGAGATCACGGTGGGACCTTCTGAGTAAATAAGAAGCCTATACCTTCTTAGAAACTTCTGAAGCCCTTGTCAAAATATATCCTGTGATTTTTAACCACCTCAACAATATCACTAACACAATGGTGATCATGATGGAAACTTTGAGTCAGTGACAAACTAAGTACCCCTTAGGACTTCAGATACCCTTGTCAAATCATAGATAACTCAAATTATCAGCGATAGAGTAGACTCTATTTGTTTCACCATCCTAGCAAAATGATGACTCAGCTATAGGACACTCACACAAACCTTAGGGCTACATATAGGAACTCAGAAAACCCAAAAACACCCTTAGATTGGTTTCTTTTCAGTTATTGGTGGTGGACCATAAACATACATTCTTAAAACAACAAAAAATATCCACCTGGCGACTCCACTAGCCTCTAATAGGCCTATTACTTCATTAACACTCATTTGACTTCCTAGATTTGTTTCAAACCAACCCTGAGAATTTTTTGAGCCCACTTATATACTGTAATATTTTACCAAGCATTAAGAGAGGTCAGCCTTCAGAAAACAATACTAAAACTTTCAGCCTCTCTGAATTTTGAAATTTTAAATCTGGCTTCACATAGGATCAGTACAAAATCTCATCCGGACCCAAACCCCCCCAACATAGTTGATGACCCAGAAAGGATTTTGTGGCAAACTTCTAGATCTGGAAACTTAACCATTATTAGGACCATCCATAGAACAAGCTTTGTACCTGAACATCTTACAGCTTTGCAAGATCCCCATTTTGACTTTCACCATACAAGGAACCTTTTCAGAAACAGGTCTCAAACTGATATTGACCAAACTAACGTTGACCCATTAGATTTGCAGTAGAGTTCTAGTAGAGAAGCCTCTCCTTCCACACCACCCGACTTTCATCTTCTCCATCACTTCAACTCTTTCCATACCAAATCTACTCAAAATCGGTTTTTTGGTCCAAGTACTTCCACCACACCCATGCATATCACCACTTTGCAAACCACTCCACTTCATCCTACACCTCCTTTCACTAACCCTCCTATTGTAAATCCCTCGTCAGCTCCCATCATGCCAGTTTGGTATGCCCCCTTGGTTTTACCTCAACCTCTAGTACCTTTGCCAAATGTCTATCAGTCCAAGATCCCTCATTTCACAGGGGCTGAATCCATCACTGCCCAACAACATGTATATAGGATCAATGATGCTTTTGATTACATGGAGATAGAAGAAGAAACCATTAAGATGAGGATATTTGCACAAAATTTAGGAGAAGAGGCCAAAAAATGGTTCAAAGAATTAACCCCTAACACAATCCATGATCTCCCTTCCCTTTATCAAACTTTTATAAACAAGTGGGAAGTCAAGAAAAATCCCCTCCAAATCCTGTCTGAATATAACAATCTTAAGAGGAATGTAGGGTAAAGTGTACAAGATTATTGCACCAGGTTTAACAATGTCTACAATGCCCTCCAACCTCACATGAAACCTCTACAAGGCCTATCACTAGTGAAATTCCCTGAAGGTTTTGACCCTGACATGACTTTCCAATTGAGAGAAAGAGACCCTGAAGCCTTAGAAGAAATGCAAAGGGAAACTATTAGTGCAGAGGTAAACTTGATTGAAAAGAGAGCCAGGTTGAAATTAGAAAAGAGAGTAACCTACAAAGATGAAACCATGCCCTCAACCTCCTCTTCTGATACCAAAACGAACAGCTTAATGAGAACTGTGGAGAGAATGATAGAAAGGATCAATTTGAATGAAAAGACACCTCCTAGGGAAAATCAAGCTAATTCCCAAAATAGAAATAAAGCTCAGAACTTTAGAAGCGACACTCCTCAAATCAAACCAAGGGAAATTGATCAACAAATCAGACCTCCCTTTCAACAAAACTGTGTAAATGAAGAGGAAGGAGAAATTATAGAACATGAAGAAAGCCATATAAACCTAATAGGTTCTGATAATGAAGATGATGTTTTTATCACCGAAGAAGAACAAGGTTTCTTTTCCTCAGATCAAACTGACACAAGCTATGAGGATTCTCAAGACTACCACTTGGGATTTGAAAATTCCATCATGGAGATCCATAAGCAATATGATATTAGGAGCAAAAATTACCTAGGTTTTTCCAAGAAAGACCAAATAGACACTGATGTTCGGAAAGTATCTGAAAACACCCCTAAGAAAAACAGCAGAGAATGTCAACACCATGGCTAAGAAAGCTGAAACAAACAAAGGAAATATCAGCCATCCAAACAATGACCTTAGTTGTCCTAGTACCTCCACCAGTTACCCTGAGAAAACCATTTTGTCTAAAGCTCCAAATCAGGATTAGCAGATTAAAAATGTGGAAAGGTTCATGGTTGATAAAGCTGATGTGAACATATCCAAAACACAAGTACCTTTCAACTTTGATGGAGAGATTTCCAAAATAAAGATAAATATGCCCCTCACTGAATTGGTTACTCAACCAACATATAGGTATTATATTTTGAAGGTATTAAACATAGGAAATGATGTTGACACTTTACACTTGGATGATGACACACCTGAGTTATTGTTTGGACCCGAAATAGAAGGAAATTATCAAGAAGGAGCCATTACCCCTTTCTATATTAGCCTAAACATACATGAAAAAATCTTACATAACGCCATGTTGGATTTTGGTGCCTCTCACAATCTCATGCCCAAAGTTGTGATGGAGAGATTAGGCCTACAAATAACTAAACCTTACAAAGACTTGTACTCTTTCGATTCGAGTAGGGTCAAATGTTTGGGCCTGATCAAGGATCTTTGTGTCAACCTGGCACAAGTGGGTACTAAGAATCTAGTCATGGACATAGTAGTGGCAGATATTCCTCCCAAGTATGGCATGATTTTATCCAGATCTTCGGAAGCCAAGCTTTAGGGGAATCTTCAACTAGATATGTCCTATGCTACCATCCCTATTTTCAATCATACAAGGACATTATACCGAGAGTCACATATGAAGTATATGGTTAGCAGTCAAGATAGGTCAAACAATACTCCTCTTTATTCTATTCATTCAGATCTTGATTCTTTTATCTTATATAATGAGGAAGACATCAATGAGCAGGTATATGAAGTTCAAACACATCAAGACACACTAAAACAGCCAAACAAGTCTTTACATGAAGAACTCAGCATTCAGAACTATAGCAGCCCTGAACAAACACATGATGATAAAACTAAACTTGATTTTCTACAAACTAAAAATGAAACCTCAAAACCAATAGCTAGTTTGAAATATGAATCAGGTTTCTCAAAGGGAGGACAAATCTCAAAAACACAATTTTTCCCTTTTGCCTATCCCAAAATGCTAAAATGCCCTCACAAAACAAAAATCTTGGGGAATCTGAATCAAATGAGTCTTATGTTTTTACCTTATCTAGACACCTTATTATCAGAATTTTTTGTCCCTCCAGAAAAGTTATCAACTCTCACAGATGTTGCTGTGAATCCTAAAGGGATGTCTATTGAAATTGATATAGAGGAATACAATGTAGGAAGCCTAAGAAGGCCCAAAGTGATTAAGTTGTCCAAAGCCTTGTCATTACACACAAAACTGAAATACATAAGGTTATGCAAGAGGTTTTAGGATGCTCTCGTATATAGGAGTAAAAGCTCAAAGCCTGATGACATAGACATGGTTCAAAGGGGGCTTTTTTCCAAGAATAACTATTAAACCTTTGGAAAAATTGTATCACTAACAAATAAATCCAAAGTATACAGACTATGTATGGACTTTAGACACTTAGGCAAAGCCTCCATGGAGGTCAAATACCATTTTCCCAAGATCAATCATCTTATGCCCAGGATAGGAATTTCTAACAAGATGACATTGATTGGTAGTGTTTCAAGTTTTCATGAGATGATACCACTTCAAATAAATCAATACAAAGACATTTTCAAAGTTCCTTGGAATAACTACATGCTTGACCAAATTTTTCCTGGAATAAGGAATGCTGAAGACACCTTCCAAGAGGCCATGGCACTTGTTATCAACTTATTCACTATGATATACATTGACGATATCATCATTTATTTGGGAGCTGATAAAGAATGCCTTCTTCACCTAAACAGTTTCTTTCACAGAAACAAGGTTTGGAAAGAAAACTCAAAGAAGAAATATAAAGGAGAACTTGGCCTGTTTGAAAACTTTTGGCAGAAATCTTGTACCATGCCCTCAAAAATAGATAGACATGTTCCTTATCTACAAGATTTGAATGAAAAAGGTTTGGTAGATGATCCTGTGGATGACAGGGTAATCAAATATCATGGCCATTTAGAGTCTTAGTTTGAATTTCTCACTCATTGTACATACCATGGTTTAAAGAAGGGTTATAGAGAGAAAAAACATAAAAAAACAAAAACAAAAAAAATTGAAAAAGAGGGCAGATTTGAAAAGAGGTAAAGCCCCATACCCAAAAAATAGAACTACTAAAAGTGTGTAAGCCTAAATACCACTAATAGTGCATAAAGAAGTCTTGTTGCAGTCATCTAGCCTAATCATGGCTGAAACATGTTTTAAATTTGTTGTTGATAAGTTAGTGAAAGATAGTTGGTCAAATTATTCGAGCTTGACTTGTCAAAAGATAGATTAGGGAGAAAGATATTGCTTCCACATGCTTAAAACAGAACCAAGGAGAAAAATGGGGATGAATAGCAAATAATGTATCCTAGCCCTGATTTTTCTAGTCTTATTTTGTACAAAAATAACATTTGTGTGCATCTTGTTCTTATGCCACAAGCTCATGGTAAGTCAGATTGTCTAATCCTGATTTAAAGCCATGCTTTCAATTTCATGTTTATAGCTTAGTGAATGAATCCTGTCAAATAGCTTAATCTTGACAGTTGAGTAGTCTAGGTAGAGAATAAAAGGAGTTCATTAGCATAATCTGAACTCCTGGAAGAAATAAGATAGAAGTAGATAGTTTGTTTTGTTTTCAAAATAAAATATGTCAAGGGTTTCCAGATCAAGAGCACCCAAGGAAGAAAAAATGTTAGCAAGTAGGTTGGGTAGGTAGAGATGAAGTTCAGCTAATCATGTATTTCATATTATTGAGATCATAGCTTCAAGCAATCATCAGCAAGTGAAAAGAGGTAAAAATCTGCCCAATGGATGAGGCACTGGTCTCCATAAAGCCAGAGATTTGAAGTTCTGGACACATCCTGAAAAGGAGCTGCCCTCCCCAAGTGGAGACACTTAGGTTGGGAAATCATCACAAGAAGACCATCTACAACAAAGAGAAAGGCAACAGGAATATGTTTTAGAGAATCAGGGTTTCTGTGACTAATTGACAAAACAATGTGCCAAAGTAGGAAATCAGTACAATGGCTACAAGGACAAAGGTCACCTCAACTCCACACAGTGCACATTGGAGATTTTTAGAAATAATAAATGAGTTTTGAAAGGTTTTGGAGAACTTAGAAGACAACATTGTTTAATTTTTCCTAATAGCCCCAAAACCTAGGAGTTTAGAAAGAATGACAAAAAGGTAAAATAATGATGATAGGGCCTCCTTCATAAGAGTAGATGGAATTTCAGGGGGTATTCAAGCTATCCTCTAGGGTTTGATAAAGAAGCACTGATTCCACCTCACCAAAAGGACAAAATGGAAAAGAGTATCAGTACAAAGCCCTGAGTTTTCAAAAGTATAGTCAGAGGTCTTAAAAAGGATCAAAAGGAGGCAGACATAAGGTAAAGTGACAAAGGAAGGAATATAGATATATCACTGTCAAAATGGTCAAAGGAAAAAACATGCAATTGATCCAAAAACAAAGAAAAGAAGCCTCCAAAAATGGTTTCCTTATCAAAAGTATATTCTGCAAGAGATAGTTAGCCATGAGTGACACTTCTGCAAGACTGTCAAAGATGGCTACCTACAGGAAGATTGATAAGGTCAAACAAACCTAATGTATCTCACAATTGTGGCACATATAAAGACTAGAGGAGTTGTTGATTCCAACTGCTAGGGTTTTCATACCAAGAGGTTTTCATTACTTCAAAGAGAAAACATGACAGAATGTCAGTTGAAAGAAGGTCAAAATTATTCTTTTCAGTCTTATCCACCAAGAAATCAAAGGCATAAAGGATGCAGGACTAAAGATTCCAAGGTGAAGCTGCCAAAATGATCACAATTTTACTGCTTTTAGGTGTTGAAATTCATGAGAAGGATAAATTGAAGAAAACCTTCAAAAAAGAGCATTAATGTCACTGTCTGCCTTTTTCCTCAAAAACTTTGTCAAAAGTGCGTTTTTCTTTTTAAAGAACTGGTTCATGTTTCCAAATGTGGGTAAGAGGCACATTTTAAGCTTTTTAAAGAGTTTTTCAATCCAAGGGGAACACCAAGATGTTTCAGCAAAGGCCAAAAACCATTTTTTTCTCAGAGTTCTGTCACCTACAAGACAAAAAGACCAAAAAGTCAGTGAAAAAGTAAGAAAGGAAAAAAACATTAGAAAAGTGGGTTTGATCATGAAATTATTTTTCAAAAGAGGTATAAAGGCCTCCCTTCCCTCTTCCCAAACTCATTTATGTCTTTTAAAGAGAAAAAGAGAGTCGTTGAATCATTTTTATGGGTTTTTCTGCAAAACTGGTAAAATTCTCTGGCACTGCGCATAGGTGGAGGTGCTACGCATACAGCCTTTGGCGTTGCACACAGGGGAGGAAAATTAGTGTTAAAAAATATTGCGCTACGCACAGAAGGATCGGTGCTATGCACAGACGGTGGTGTTGCACACACGCATAGTTCAGAGCCCAACCCACCCACATCAACGGCACTGCGCACAGGAGAAGGCCCGACAGGCCTGTGCGTTGTGCATACACTAGCCCGACAGGCCCGATAACTCACCTGAGGCACCCATAGCCTCCAAGCGCTATGCCCAGGCCTTTCAACACTTGACCCAACCTGACGTTGCGCACAGAGGGCACGACAGGAACGGCCAGTCGGGTGGCGCTATGCACAGAGGAAATTTGGCTAGGGTTGCCAAAAAGTGGCCAAAATCAGTCTTTTTCTCCTCAAAATTTTCCACAGGCTCTTGCACAAGTTAAAAAGGTTGGTGGTCACCTTTATTTTCCCTCCAAGTGATCTTTTTGCATCTATAATCAAAGGAAAGTAACAAGAACCTAAATTGGCTAAAAACCCTAATCTTCGTGGCAAACCATCATTTAACATTCTAGGGAAAAAATTTAACAGTTGGAGAATGGTCATTGGTAAAAACAAACTCAGTACAAGATAGGCATCCTTCAAGCTCTGAAAGCATTCCTAGACTTCTTCCATTTTTCCTCAATTTGTTAAATTTTTCCCTCACCATCACTCATTTTTCCTCCCTAGAACTAAAAGCTCTCACAAGCTAAAAACCAATTTGTTCAAGGATACAATTAGTCACTATGTCCGGAGAGGAAGTAAATATCGGTAGTGATGAAGGCCAAGGGATTGTCAAGACAAAACACAAGGGAGGAAGAAATAATAGGTTTGAGCCCTTGGATACAATTCAAATCACCTCTTCTCCAATGATCCTTGCATGCTTTCAAGATGTTGGATGCTATCAGTTTTGTGAGAGGGTTAAATAGGTCCAAAACCACTCAGATTTGACTAGGTTGTTCATTCTCATCCTACAAAACCATGAGGTCAACATAGCAGGAGTAAAATTTGAAATATCATCCAAATTCATTGCTAAAGCCACATGGATACCAGATGTGGGTGAAAGATGGTTCAAGAAGAAGAAATTGGCCTGAAGCTAATATGAGCCCTTCCTCAAACATAGGTATCAACAGGGTTGGAAGACCTTTTTCCCCTTCTCTTACTTGCTAGAGAGATATGCCCCACCGATGAGGCAGATCATCAAGTACTTCACTTGTGAGGGGAGGTACTCCAGGCTTTATTCATATCACATAAGGTTGATAATGCACTTCACCAGGGTTAAATTTCTAAACCTACCATACTATCTCTACCGGAGCATTGACAAAATGGCTTCAGTGGTCAAGAAAAGGAGTTATGCCCACCAAATGCAAAGCCTTTTTCACCACTCCTTGGTTAAGATGATTGTTTTGAACCAGCTAGTGCAGTAGGGAATCCCTTGGGAATTTTTCATCTCACATGATATATTTGCAAATACCCAAGCCTTCATTCAACAAAATTTTCCTTCCACTTCACAATCACTTACCTCCACTCCTCCATCACCCCCCAAGGATCATGATCCATCAAATGAAGATGATGACACTGATAATGAGGAACAAGCACATGACAGTGGAGATGAAGAAATCAGTAGGGCAGAGGCAGAGTTTAATGAGGAACAAGAGGATGACAGTGGTAATGATGGACAAGGGGGTGATAGTAGCAATGATGAACAAGAATATGATGGTGGGAATGATGAAAACAGTGGGGTAGACACAGAGTTTAATGAGGAAGAGCAGGAGGATGATGATGGCAAGGAAGAGGGAGATGAATATGGCAGTCATGAAGACAAAAAAAATGAAAATTTGGAGGAAGGAAGTGATGGTAATGATACCAATAAATCACTCCCAAGTATAGAAAAAGGTGGTGTTGATGAACAAGATGAGGACCTAGAAAACAGTGAAGACAATGATGAGGGTAACAGTCAACAATAAAATGAACATGACAGTCAAGAGGAAAATGTGCATGAGCATGACGATGAGCCTAGTCATAGTGAAAACAGTGACAATATGGATGAAGATAATGAACATGAAGAAGCAAGAGGTAATAATGGTAATAGAAGTTCAAGAAGAGGAAAACAGTGAGGTACAAACAGAATTTGATGAAGGGGACAATGAAAAATAAAATGACACTAATAGGACATTCAGTGATGAGCAAGAAAGCAAAGGAGAAAGTCATGATTGTCATGACAATCATGACACAGATCAGCCTTCTAATGATGAACAGGGCCAAAGTGAAGCATATGCAAAGGTGGATGATCAAATCCAAGACCAAGGTAACAACACTGAAGACAGCAAGGAGGGTGATGATGATGAGAGTGTTGAAGATAGCAGTGAGGCTCACAGCTCTCCCAGTGAACAAGATGATGATGCACAAAGTGATGGGAGATCTAGCCATGAGAGTGAGATGGAAAGGGGGACTACACCCAGTAGTCCAAAAGTTAAGAAATAAGGCTTTCCAACATATGATAACATTCATGACAATAACCCTAGAGTAAAAATCATTAGACCTTTTGATTTCTCATACCACGGGGGGAAGAGAGATGTGTTTGCTGCCTCAAAAAGGCAAGGGGCCATCTCTTCTCCAGTTATCAAACCATTGGACAAGGGAAAGGAAAATATGGAAAGGGGTGAGCAGCAGGTAAAAGTGAGGAGAAGTAAGAGAATCAAGAAAGCTACTCAAAAACCTCAATTCATTGATCTAGACAGTGACAATTAGGACAAGGAGATGACCACCAGATTTCTACTCCTAACCAAAGATGCACAACTTAAGGAGTTGGAAAGAGATTTCAAGATGGCACAATGTGTCATTCAAAATTACAAGAATGAGCACAAGCACTTCAATAAGGTTTAAAGAGGAAAAATAGCATGATATCCTTGGATTTTTGGCTGAGGCTTCTCAATAGGTGTCCAAGACATCTTGAGGGACCACTCCACCAATTTTGGGCAAATTTGAACAAAATTTTGTTTTTTTGAAATTTTGAGGCCTCTATGCGCAGCACCCTTGGTGCTACGCAAACCCATGGTGCATCCTCAGCTTGCAAACTTGAAATTTTTGGATTCCTCTCATCATCAACAGTCCGCTCACAAAATTTCAGATCATTTGGAGCAATTTTTACCCCCCAAAAGGTCAAAAAACTCCTAAATTTTGACCATTCTGCCTCATTTTCAGGCAAGGTGTTGTGCACAGAGCAATGTTGGGAGAATGGATTTTTGGACATGAAAATGGAACTCATTCAAGAACACTCAAGTATTTTTTGGAATTAGACTCATCAGGCTTTCCAACAAGTCATCACAGAGCCAAATCCGACACCGGGAATGGGTCCAAAACTTAGTCACAAGAGACCATATTTTCTGCTGAAGTGGCGTCGCGCAAATAGTCTGTCTAAGTGTGTTTTGGACCAAAATTCAATAAAATACATTCATTTATTTAAAAATGATATTTTTGAGATTTTTTAGGCAAATCACTCTAGAATTAGGTGCAAATAGTTATTATTGCATTTATTTCTTAGGATATTATGTGCCTTGGGCCTTACATGGTCTCTTGGCCATAAATGACATTTATGGGTGAATTTGACATTTTCCTACCATACTTAGGGTTTTTTCCCTCTCTTGCTAAGATAAATAGAGCATGAGGGCTTCATTTTAAATGTTGGCATTTTATGAGCTTTGAGAGCAATACTTGTTTTATATGAGCTTGGAGAAGAAATTGGTGTTGTGAAGTTGATGAATGGCTTGTTTGGCTTGATGATGGAGAAGCTTTTTTGCAAGATTCCTTAGCTTGGTGAATGGTGATGTCTTCTTAATTTATTTATTTTTTCTTGTTATCATTATGTTTCATTCCCCTTGGTTGCTATAAATCAGAAAAGTATAGGTTGATACATGCTCTTTGAGGCACCTCAGTCCTCCTGTTTGTTATAGCTTAGATGTTTTCCTCTGTTTGGTCAACTTAAGGAATTCTTGATTGCTCATTAGGTCCACCTAAACTTTTTTTGTTTCATGTGTGGTTAGTATGCTAGTTTAAAAGTCTGATTCACGGTATGCCCTGTGTTGGGGTTCCCATGTTTTGGAAAAATTGGCAAGACCAAAAGATGAGACAACATCAGAACCACTTTCAGACCTCAGGATCTAGCCCTCTTGGGTCCAGAGAGGGATATCTCTATATAAGAAAGTTTTATGTCTTTGAAGCTCAAAATTTATGATGTTAGGCTAGTTAAAAGGCTCGGGATTTGTTTGTTTGATGTATGTTTGGTTGTTGGGAATCAGGAAAGAAAGGTTCAATATAAGACAAGGATGAGCAAAGAGGATTTTAGACAGAGGAGAGATGATTTCAAGGAACATTAAGACCATTGGGCAATGGAGTTAGAAAATGGTTTACTTGTTATTCAATGTGCAGGCTTTCAGTTGGGCTAGTCATCTAAAGCGTTGGATCTCAAAGATGATAGTGTGGCATGAAATGGTAAGATAGAAGGAAAAAATATAGATTTAGAACACGAAGTTAAAGACCTAAGATCAGAGAGAGACTTTGAACTCTCAATGCTTTGGCCTCCAGCTTGAGGGATCTTGGAAAGGTTCAATTAATTGAAAAGGATCCATGTGAGATAGAGACAGAGTTCTAGACCTCCCAGTGTTCCCAATTCATTCAATTAAATCCTAACAAGAACATCTAAGAACAGATTCATTTAATTCATAAATCAACTAGCACGCAATAACATCCACTACACTGGTTAAATTAACTGAGATCAACCCTTAGATAACACATTTAGTAGAAAACATCAAAGGCAAGGAGAGCGGAAACATAGGGTACCTAACAAGGGTAAATCCTATGCCATATTTTTGATGCGAGCCAGTAGAAATGAAATGAAATGAACTGCAAGTTAAAAACAAATACAGAGATAGAAAAACATCACCGCTGCTTTAGATCAGGATCCAAAGAAATGTGCTTGTCATATTAAAGAGAAACACCAGTCAGGTACAACATTACCAATAGCTGGATATTCAGTTTGAAAATATCTTCTTTAGCCTATCTTACAACTTTACACAGAGACTATGTCTCAAAATAAACAGCTTGTAATTTCTCTGATAACCGATCAACAACCTTTACAATGAGTTCTTTTATGAATTTATAGCTCAAGTAGAGCAGAGAAGGTCGGTGAAAACTAAATGCAGCATTAAAACTCAGAAGAGGAAGAGGGCCGAGGCCTCATTCTACTTTAAATTCTGAGCATTTATCTCTGGTACTCTTTGGATGAAAGAGTGGCCTTCGTCAGGCTTCCATTTACTGTTGGACCCTTAGTTAAACTGAGAGGGGGGGGGAATCAATTTAACACACTCATGGACTTTTAAAACTTTTTCATTAACACTTGTTTACACCTTCATTTCATGTTTAGCTTAACTTGTGAGTAATCTTAGAATGTGAGCAGCAAGCATTAGTATAATGTAACAGTAGACTTAATATGAGAGCAGCAAGTATTAAGTAGATGAGATAAACCACATCAACACATAAACATCATGCACAAAGACACCAGATATAAGTGGAAACCCATAAAGGGAGAAAACCACATCTTATTATTATTGTGATGCAAAGGCAAGCTCCAACTCCCTCTCACCACTGTTTTTCTGTAGGCACCAACCTACAGGAGGCTCCTACCTCAATTCTGCAAGCTACAACTTGCAAAGAAGCTCCAACTCCCATTAATTTTCTGCAGGCAACAACCTAAATGAGGCTCCAACCTCAGTCAGCTACAATTGACAGCGATCAAGCTACAACTTGATGTGGAAGCACCAACTCCCATCTATTTTCTGCAGGCACCAACCTACAGGAGGCTCCAACCTCAATCAGCTACTACTGACATATATCAAGCTACAACTTGATAGGGAAGCTCCAATTTCCTTACTCTTTCAAAAGAAAACACTTGTTGATTTACCTTGGATATCAACTCTGTTCTGTAGCATCTCTTCTGTTGTCCATCAGTCCTCATATCAGCCCTACATCATCTCTGCTCAACTCCTCCTTCTTCTTGTCTCACTGCTTCATTTCTGCATTCTCTAACTTTTCACTGCATCGCATTCTGCTCCTCCTTCTTCTTATCTTTTTTGCCTGAATCTTCGGTACTCTGCATTCTCTTTTCTTATGCTCTCTAGCTCTCTAACCTCTTGCAGCTTTCTTATTTTCTTCAACTCTCTTCAATTCTGCTGCACACCCTCTTCTTCTCTCACTCTTCTTTCGTCAACCTTCTCCCCTTGGATATTACCCTGTTTTATATAAAATAGCTTCATGGCTGTTTGTATTCTACTGGGAATTCGAAATGGATAGCCATGTCTCTTTGCCTTCTGCCTTCTCATCTCTTTTATCCGCTCATTCAGAAAATATAACTGTAGGTACCAATTTAACATTACAGTGGGATATTTGTTCTCTTCCGGAGACTTGCCAATGCATCACAACAATATAAATTAAAATTATTTACATTTAATTACAATGAGAACTCCAGCTCACTCATTCAACCTCTTGGCTAGCCGCGCATTTGTCTTTTCTTTGACTGTGTATTTGTCCCTTTCAGCTCTGTTTGTTTCCTTATTATCTGTTGCAGGGTAACAGCCATATGCCATACATTTGTAACTGTGCTTTTTATATCATCACCTTTTATATATATATGCAACTGCTGACTTTAAATCTGGGCAAATTCCAACCCTTTACACACAGCAAGTGTCTTGTTGATGTGGTGAGTTCCGCAAGCGGAACATACATACACACCGGCTTTTGTTTTATGGCCCGATGCGATTGCACACATCGCAATCATTTTACATTAACAATCGCCCTCCACCTTAAGCCGAGGCCCGTGGGTACCCAGACCACGCGGCACATTTCAATACAATCGCAACAACGTTTTATATATATATATATATATATATATATATATATATAACAGCGCCTTTTATATTATGCTAATTAATTCTCGGCACAATAATAATAAGGCGTTTTAATTTGTGCTCTTCCATGGTATATCTGTACAAAGCGCCTTTTATATATAACACAACTTCAGCTCTCGGCATGATTTTAATAAGTTTAACATACAAACTGCCTTTTTAATACGACTTAAATCAACTCTCGGCATAATAATAAAAAACTGTTTAAACATATAAAATCCCCTTTTCGGGCCCACTATCCGAGCTTGCATTATCCTTTGATTGCGATCAGCCTTCTCCAGAGTTTTCCGATTGCGATTGATCCGCTCCTGCTCCGATTGCGATTACCCTGATCCAATGCGATGTGATTACTCCGATTGTGATTAATCACAATCGCAACTTCCAGTTGCATGTTCCGATATTCCGCCCTTTTTCCGATGCGATCAGTCACTATTCACTTAAATGTGTAGATGCGATTAGAACTAGAACTCAAACCAATAAACTTATAATTTATAGACCCATCGGGTCCGGAACTCAATCACAATCGCAATCCTTTATTGTCATGCTCTGATGCCCTGCTCCTTCTCCGATGCAATTACTTTGATCCGATGCGATTAGGACAGACTTCAAATACGTTTGAATCATAATTCATATACCCATCGGGTACGAAACTCAATTGGAACTCTTGTCAATATGTTCTGCTGCAAATCCTTTCTCCGATGCGATTGGGTGAGGGTCCCACAGCATAAGACTTTTGTTTGACTTAAATCCGAACAAACCTTTTGTATTCTTAATTTCGCATACATAACTATAATATATATACGCCCATCGGGTCCAAGCTTTCATCGCAATCACAACTCTTTGTTTACCTGTTCCGCTGCATAGTTTTTCTCCGATGCGATTGGGAAAGGGTCCCACCTTATGGTACTTTGGTTCTTTCGATCATAAAGTGCTCCATATAGTTTAATATATATGCTTTAGACCTTTGTGCATAAGACGCAATATATGTAATGCACTGCATATATACTCCAACGTGGGTAACAATTCCCAGAATGAGAGATTTATATATATATTTTTCTGCTTGGGTTATACGATTCCTGGAATTGTGTTTATGTTATATGTAACGCCTGGCTAGGTAATGATTCTCGGAATAAGGTTTATATATATTTATATATACTTGCCACTTGGGTTATAAAATTCCCGGAATTGTGTTTATGTATCCTCCAGCCTGGGTTACGATTCTCGGAATTTATGTTTAGTGTATCTACTAGCTGGGGTAGTGATTATCGGAATTAAAAAATGGCTCTGCCTCTGCCTCTGCTGTGATAACAGCTCTACCTCTGCTCCTCTACCTCTTCTGATGCTCTGTCTCCTTTCTCTATCTTTTCCTCTGCTTCTGTTATGTTGTTTGACTATTGCATTTCGACATTCTCTTTCGCCTTCATTATATACAAACGATTACTGCCTCTGCCTCTGCTGCTCGACCATTTCATCTCTGCATCTGCCTTCGCTGTGCCTGTCTCTGCCTCTTTGCTATCTCTGTTGCTCTCTTTGCTGCCTCTACTACTTGTCTTATGCTGTCTCTGCTGCCTCTGCTACTTCTTTGACTGATGCTGCTCCCTTACTTCTCTTTTTGTTGTCTCTGCTACCTCTCTTTTTGCTTCCTCTGCTCTTTGGCTGATGTTTCAGGTGCTCCTCCTTTGTCATCTCCTTTGCCATCAATGAAAAAATTTCCACAGTCTCCCCCTTTGGCATTGATGGCAACACATCCACCGATAATCCAATGCTTCCTCCAAGTCTTTCTCTGCCTGGCTTCTTTTAGAAGACCCTTTCTTCTATTACTAGATTTTCCTCCCCCTTTGACATCAATGGAAAAGGGTTTCACATTTCTCAGTGTAGATTCTGTCTTTGCATTTCCTCTCTCTGATATGTGTTTAGGCCTTCTTCTTTTGAATTTGTACCCTGCTGCTCCAAACTGGTGTACAAGACTTGTTGAGAGAACACTTTGAGGATAATTGAACTTGAATAAACATACAGTCTCTTTCTGATGTAGTGTGCCAATACATTTCTGTTGAGGAATATTGTAGATGAAATATGTCTTCTTCTTCAATACTCATCTGCAGTACAACATTTGTTCAATTATGATAATGATGCCAATATATCTTTTATAGTTGTGATTCATCTATACTGCCTGTTGTTTGTAATATGTGCTAGATTGTTGACAGGGATAATACACTTAAAGACTGAAAGGTCCTTGTTGCTGTTGTAAACAATGAATCAAACCAGAGCTTACAACTTATTGTAAGAATAGGCAATATCTTTCAATATTAGAGGCCAACTGACTTTCCTTCTTGTACAATGTGTTTTCAAAACAAACCCTTCAATGTATTGGTCAGTTTCACTTATCAACCATGCAGTTTTATTTATGACACAATGGGTATGTATGTCAATAATCAATCTCTCTTTAAAGGTGGAGTACCAGTAAATCCTTTGTGTTGAAGTAGGATTTAGATGATTTAAAAAAACTTTTGAGCTTCAGATGGTAATCACAGCTAGTCCTTTATTCTTCAGATACTTTGACTGTTCTATCAGAATGAACTTCCACAAAAGCATATTCAAGATGTTTAATTGAAAAACTCTTTTCATGCTGAATGCAGATAATACTGGGAATATTACCTTAAGGTTCTTTTGCCATAGTTCTTAGATCCTGTGGACCTATATCATACTGCTACTCCACTGATAATGCTTGGTAATCTGTTGATAAGCATGCTGCTTGTTCCTAAACACCAATTGATATTACTTTGAAAAACCATGCAGAGGTTTCACTTCAGCTTGCACATTTACCCATAGTTAAGACATCCTTCATAAATTCTATTATTGAGTTTTCCACTGTTCACACCCACAGTCATCAAAATACTGAATATGATCTTGTCATCATTAACCTTTTGCTTAGTCTGTCATTCTGATTTAAAAGAATGTCACTGCATTTCCTTTCTAGGACTACTCCAGAATCATTACTGTTTTAAGTACAATTTAACTGTCTAACATAATGATCTTCAGGAAGACATCTTCAATTTCTTTTCTATGAATCTTCATGGGCTGATTACTCAAAGATTTATTACTCACTTAACTGCATTTCTCCAAGTGGACCTTTTTAAAGATGTAATGAACTGATGATAGGCACTTTTCTTACTCATCCTTCTTAATGTGATACATTGTTAATTCTAGCAGTATGAGGCATAGTGTGATCATCACTTTAATGTGCTAAAGTATTCTTAGCTTACATGTTCATTGCTAAGGTTTCCTCTATCATCATGGCTTCTTGCTCTCTTCTCTTCTTCCATTAATCTGTCAGTTACTTAATACTTCAGATGATCTTGTTACTCTATAGTTCTCATTCAGAGGAAAATCCTTTCACTTCCTGATCTCATAGCTGTTCTCATTTCATGGAGCTCTTCTTATACTACTTTCATGGGGATTATTTATGAACTGCTCTCCCCCTGGGATGTTGCTTCATATTTATCACTGGTTGGATATTTGCTATGTTTTCTAGAGCAGCTCCCCCTGAGACTATGCTAGATTCATTATGTTATTGAGATGATAGGCTCCCCCTTTCTCTTTTCCTTCCATACTTTATTGGGGTTCTTCATAATGCCTGCACTTCTTTTAGATTCATAGTTTTGTTTGATTTTCTTTGTTTCTATCATCTGTCTAGAGTTCTTTAATATATAAGGCAATTTACAGTCCTTTGCTTTGTGGCCAAGCTTGAGGCATACATAACATTTTATTTTATCAAAGCACATTTGAGCTGATGTATAATACTTTGTTCCTCTTCTTGAATACATTTTACAATCAACAATTTTGTGTCCAAAATTATTGCATGCATAACAATAGCCATGGAAATGATTTGTGTACTTGGTGGAAGATTGTCTTTTCCCTTTGCTTGCTTGAGGTGTTCTTCTTGTTTGCTGCATCTTTTGCTGGTTGGACTGGGTTTGTTTTGTCTTACAATGTGCTGCATCATGTCCTGGTTTGTGGCAAGAGAAACATGTGATATTTTTCATAGGAGGAACGAACCTCCTTTGGCATCTTCCAAATTTATTCAATTCATATTCAGGAGTGTGAGGGCCCTTTCTAGTTGACTGCTTCATCCTTTTATTCTCTGTCCTACCATGTTGCTGCTTGATTCTATTTGTTTCTTCACAAATCTTGTTCTTGCTAGATTCTATTTTTGTAGGAATCTGCTGAGCTGCTACATTTTCCTTTACAGCTTTTACAAAGATTATTTTCTTGTTATCTTCTACCTTGGGCTTACTAGTTTCTCCTTCATATCCTATCCCAGCCTTTATGAGAGGAGATCTTTGAGCATTGAGAATTTGGTCCAACTGTCCAGAGCTTTTCATTAGAGGTGTATTCATTAATATTTCTCTTTGGGATTTTTCTAAATTCTTTCTTAGGCTCACTACTTCTTCTTCCAATTTTTCACATTCCAGATTTTTCTCTCTCATTTGTTGCAGCAGAGTGTCTTCTACTTTCTTTGCCTCTTCAAGCTGTGTCTTTAGGCCAATAATTTCTTTCCTATCTTCATATTCTCTCTCATCACATATTTTCACCACTATCTTAAGGTCTTTGTTTTCATTTTTCAATTTTTCTATTTCAGTCAAAGCAGTGTCAAGCTTGGCTTTTTCTTCAGCTGTAATTTCTTCATGGTTCTTATCTCCATTCACACTAGCAGGTACTTCATTTGATTGAATATTTTCTTGTTGACATGATTTTTTCTTCTTCTTAATTCTCTTATCCTTCTTGTCAGTGTAGTCCTTACTGTTTACTCCATGCATGAGGTACAATCTATCCCAAATTTCTTTTGCAGAGGTTAAATCCATTATCAACTCAAGGTCCTTGTTATGAAGACTATTATATATCACACATTTTGCCTTGGCATTCCTCTGTTGTTCTTTCATCGTGGGGGAGTTTGTGCAGTAACCATCACATACAAGCTTCCATACTTCAGGTTCATAAGCCAATATTCTTGTTTTAACCTTATCTCTCCATTCAGGAAAGTTTATCGTACTTAACACAGGTACATTTTGATAGTCCATGACTTAACCAGATCTCCTTCAAGCTATTAGGCTTGCACCAAAGGAACCAACTCTGATACCAATTTTTGAACCCTTAGTTAAACTGAGAGGGGGGGGGGGTGAATCAGTTTAACACATTCATGGACTTTTAAAACTTTTTCATTAACACTTGTTTACACCTTCATTTCATGTTTAACTTAACTTGTGAGTAATCTTAGAATGTGAGCATCAAGCATTAATATAATGTAACAGTAGACTTAATATGAGAGCAACAAGTATTAAGCAGATGATATAAACCAGATCAACACATAAACATCATGCACAGAGACACCAGATATAAGTGGAAACCCATAAAGGGAGAAAACCACATCTTATTATTATTGTGATGCAAAGGCAAGCTCCAACTCCCTCTCACCACTGTTTTTCTGTAGGCACCAACCTACAGGAGGCTCCTACCTCAATTCTGCAAGCTACAACTTGCAAGGAAGCTCCAACTCCCATTAATTTTCTGTAGGCACCAACCTACAGGAGGCTCCAACCTCAGTCAGCTACAATTGACATTTTATCAAGCTACAACTTGATGTGGAAGCACCAACTCCCATCTATTTTCTGCAGGCACCAACCTACAGGAGGCTCCTACCTCAGTCAGCTACAACTGACATCTATCAAGATACAACTTGATAGGGAAGCTCCAACTTCCTTACTCTTTCAAAAGAAAAACACTTGCTGATTTACCTTGGATATCAGCTCTGTTCTGTACCTTCTCTTCTGCTATTCATCAGTCCTCATATCAGCCCTACATCATCTCTGCTTAGCCTCTCTTTTTTCTCTGCCTCACTTCTTCATTTATGCATTCTCTAACTTTTCACTGCATCTCGTTCTGCTCCTCCTTCTTTATCTTCTCTGCCTCAATATTCCAAACCCTGCATTCTCTCTTCTCACTCTCTCTAACCTCTTGCAGCTTTCTTATTTTCTTCAACTCTCTTCAATTCTACTGCACACTCTCTTCTTCTCTCACTCTGTTTTCGTCAACCTTCTCCCCTTGGATATTACCCTATTTTATACAAAATAGCTTCATGGTTGTTTGTATTCTACTGGGAATTCGAAATGGACAGCCATGTCTCTTTGCCTTCTGCCTTCTCATCTCTTTTATCCGCTCATTCAGAAAATATAACTGTAGGTACCAATTTAACATTACAGTGGGATATTTGTTCTCTTCCGGAGACTTGCCAATGCATCACAACAATATAAATTAAAATTATTTACATTTAATTACAATGAGAACTCCAGCTCACTCATTCAGCCTCTTGGCTAGTTGCGCATTTGTCTTTTCTTTCACTGTGTCTTTGTCCCTTTCGACTCTGTTTGTTTCCTTATTCAATGTCACAGAGTAACGACTATCTGTCATATATATGTAACTACTGACTTTAAATCTGGGCAAATTCCAACCCTTTACACACAACAAGTGTCTTGTTGATGTGGTGAGTTCCGCAAGCGGAACATACATACACACCGGCTTTTGTTTTATGGCTCGATGCGATTGCACACATCACAATCGTTTTACATTAACAATCACCCTCCACCTTAAGCCGAGGCCCATGGGTCCACAGACCACGCGGCACATTTCAATACAATCGCAACAACGTTATATATATATATATATATATAACAACGCCTTTTATATTATGCTAATTAATTCTCGGCATAGTAATAATAAGGCATTTTAATATGTGCTCTGCCGTGGTGTATCTGTACGAAGCGCCTTTTATATATAACACAACTTCAGCTCTCGGCATGGTTTTAGTAATTTTAACATACAAACTGCCTTTTTAATACGACTTAAATCAACTCTCGGCGTAATAATAAAAAAATTGTTTAAACATATAAAATCCCCTTTTCGGGCCCACCATCCTTGCTTGCATTATCCTTCGATTGCGATCAGCCTTCTCCAGAGTTTTCCGATTGCGATTGATCTGCTCCTTCTCCGATTGCAATTACCCAGATCCAATGCGATGTGATTACTCCGATTGTGATTAATCGCAATCGCAACTTCTAGTTGCATGTTCCGATATTCCGCCCTTTTTCCGATGCGATCAGTCACTATTCACTTAAATGTGTTGATGCGATTAGAACTGGAACTCAAACCAATAAAATTATAATTTATAGACCCATCGGGTCCGGAACTCAATCGCAATCGCAATCCTTTATTGTCATGCTCCGATGCCCTACTCCTTCTCCGATGCGATTACTTTGATCCGATGTAATTAGGACGGACTTCAAATACGTTTGAATCATAATTCATATACCCATCGGGTCTGGAACTCAATTGGAACTCTTGTCGATATGTTCCGCTGCCAATCCTTTCTCCGATGCGATTGGGTGAGGGTCCCACAGCATAAGACGTTTGTTTGACTTAAATCCGAACAAACCTTTTTTATTCTTAATTTCGCATCCATAACTATAATATATATACGCCCATCGGTTCCAAGCTTTCATCGCAATCACAACTCTTTGTTTACCTGTTCCGCTGCATAGTTTTTCTTCGATGCGATTGGGAAAGGGTCCCACCTTATGGTACTTTGGTTCTTTCGATCATAAAGCGCTCCATATAGTTTAATATATATGCTTTGGACCTTTGTGCATAAGACACAATATATGTAATGCGCTGCATATATACTCCAGCGTGGGTAACGATTCCCGGAATGAGAGATTTATATATATATATATATATATATATATATATATATATATATATATATATATATATATATATATATATATATATTGCTGCTTGGGTTATACGATTCTCGGAATTGTGTTTATGTTATATGTAACGCCCGACTGGGTAATGATTCTCAGAATAAGGTTTATATATATTTATATATACTTGCCGCTTGGGTTATACGATTCGCGAAATTGTGTTTATGTATCCTCCAGCCTGGGTTACGATTCCCGGAATTTATGTTTAGTGTATCTACCAGCCGGGGTAGTGATTCTAGGAATTAAAAAACGGCTCTACCTCTACTGTGATAACGGCTATGCCTCTGCCTCTGCTGTGATAACAACTCTTCCTCTGCTGCTCTGCCTCTTCTGATGCTCTGTCTCCTTTCTCTGTCTTTGCCTCTGCTTCTGTTCTGCTATTTGACTATTGCATTTCGACATTCTCTTCTGCCTTCGTTATATACAAACCATTACTGCCTCTGCCTCTATTGCTCGACCATTTCATCTCTGCCTCTGCCTTCGTTGTGCCTGTCTCTGCCTATTTTCTATCTCTGCTGCTCTCTTTGTTGCCTCTGCTACTTGTCTTATGCTCTCTCTGCTGCCTCTGCTACTTCTTTGACTGATGCTGCTCCCTTACTTCCCTTTTTGTTGTCTCTGCTACCTCTCTTTTTGCTTCCTCTACTCCTTGGCTGATATTTTAGGTGCTCCTCCTTTGTCATCTCCTTTTCCATCAATGACAACATTTCCAACACTATATTCTCCGATGGGGCATTAGATAGTACATCAAGCTAGTTTATGTGATGGTTAATAACAATTCTCTTAAGAATTTTCATTATTTTTCTGTTTTTGGATTAAACCACACTCCTTCGGAATAATAATTAGCAACATATTATACAATTACCTTTTTTTCCAAATTAATCTTAGTCAATTTCAATGAAGAGAAATATGTAGCATTATAAATAACTAGCATATAAGGGATAACAAATTTGGTTGTTATATGTTCTTCTACAAATTGAATTATAATATTTTTGTTTACATGGGTAAATGACAAAACCTTAGCCCACTTGGTGAAGTAATCAACAACAATCATAATATACTTAATTTGTTAAAAGGATTTGGGATCAATGTCTCTAATACTGTTCAATTCCTATTGGTAAAAAGGTTCTTCAATGATTACTAGTTGCAATGGAATAACAAATTTCTTCTATCCTAGCACATAGTTGGCAAATTTTACATTTATGTACATATGAGTGCGCTCTTGAATATCACAGGCCACTAGTAGCCAACTATGAGTATTTTATGGGTAGTAGTATCACCTAAGAATGTCCACTGGTTGGTCCATCATGTATATATTTTATAACTCATTTAGCATCAACTTTTTCAAGGCATTTGAGTTGTACTCCATCATAATTTTTGTGGAGAATGATACCACCAATAAGCTTATATTAGGAAGATTTTCCTCTAAAAGTTATTTTCTTTCTTGAATCCAAGTAACTAGGACATGATCCATATCATAGATATGTAGGATTTTAAACACAAGCTCAAGATATATGTTTGAAAAAAATACTAGATCAACAACTGCAAAACAAGAGAGGAGAGAGAAAAATTGCTCAGAAAATTGACTAACTAACCAAAGAGTCGATTTGAATTACATAAGAGAGATGAGATGAAAATATCATATATTAGTATTTCTAAGCATGAATAAAATATATAGACTCTCTAGGAGGAAGAACTAGTTCAAATTAGGCTGGGATTCCATTCTGCATGCACTTAGATAACTAGAGTAGTTTCCTAGAATTAACTAAAAGGTCAAAATTGGAGTTGGAGACGTTTAATTTAAAAATTATCTAATAAAAGAGTTAACTAAAAGCAAGTAGAGTTGGAATTAATTTTAATTGATATAATAACTATTACATGGAATCAATATGCATGCAAACTCCAAAAAATGAATTGAAAGTCAATAGAAAAGCTAGTAGGTTGGATAAGGTAGTTTCCAAAATTAAGAGAGGGAATTCATATTAGGGGCCTTAAGGATGCAACGATGGAGAGGAAATTACTATGTCAGCCCAATCATCACCACATGTCATCCTAGGTATCATATCTTGCTAAAAATAGTTTTACTAAAAATAGAAAATGCTATTATAGGAAATTATCCCAAATTGTAGGGAATGTCTAGTAGTGAAAGAAACATGGTTATTTGTGCCCGTAACTATGTATAGAAGATGGTCGAATGATGGCCCACGTCTAGGTCTTGATGAACTATTGAGTACAATGTACCCCAACAAGATAATGTTTCAAATCACAATACCATGAATTAGACATACTAGGGATATGCTAAACATCATTTATATACATAAAAATATTATTTTCCCATCTTGCTTCATCATTATCAACCTAGTGTTCCACTTAAAATACCAACTTGCAAATTCCTTGGCATTGAACCATGATGGTTTGTTTGAATTCTAAATCACACTCCTTAATATGGGTCTTCTAAATTTATATTCTTCCACCAAGTTTTTTTTTTCTTAAAAAAGGGAAGCTAATAGTTGAGTGTGACACCATTATGATGGTGGTTCTTTTCAAAATGTAAGACTTGAAATACTTTACTACTTTAAATACAACACTTGTTTGCTGATTGATTGGCAATTCAACTCAATGCCTAGTAAACCTGTGATCATGAATAAAATGGGGAATCCACTCCCTTCCTCATCATATCACCATTTTCAAGGTTCCTCTTCAAGATATTAAACCATGATGTAATTTTTGAATCTTTCTCAATTACAAAATTCAACATCAACATTCAAACTTCCCTTATAAGTCAAGTCCACTTGCAATATTCAATTGCACAATATCCATCTTTAACTATGACTTTTCCAAAATTACCATGTCACATACCCATCAACTACTCTTCTAAATATTTTTGTAAGTACTCTAAATTCAAAATTCCATTTCATTTATAAAGCTTCTAAACAATTGCTAAAAATAAGGGAGACCATAAAAAATTGATAACCACAACTTCAATAATCCACGAGGCCTTCACTTAGTGAACCTTTGAGATAGCACCTATGTTCATGGATATTAAAAAATACCTCTAATTTCACTAGATATATATAAGTATATCGTAATTTCCTTTTCTAAAATCCCCCTCCTAATATATTATTCCTATTATTTAAAAATAAAAAAAAATGAAAAAAAAAAGAAAAGAAGAAGAAGAAAGAAAAGAAAGAAGAAAAAGAAGAAGAATGAATGAATGAATGATATTTTAACATCCATGAGACTAAAAATAGTCTATAGGACTACCAACCTCCTTGTTTTTTGCCTTTTGCAATTCAATCCTTTTCTTACTAAAATTGATGATGAGCTGACCCAATCTTCTAATAGTTCCTTCACTGAAAAGGTAATGCCACGGAATTGATGCTAACATACTGCCATAATTGTCCCTAATGTCCTGGAAAGCATCACATTCCAAAATGAAATGCTTTTCCGATTCCATTGCCCCAGAAGTGAAAAAAGTACACACTCATTCTTCCCAAGCTTCTTTAGGTCTCTTCCACCGCCGCGTTTCACACCGAAGTTGATGTGAGCTAGTTCTTAATTGAGTAATAAGAATCTTTGCTCTCCATGGAATGCTAGTGCCAATGTACTCGTTTTGTTGGAGATCACAAGTGGGTTTGAATTCTTGAACATGGTACTTCTTCTTTATACCAAACTCTTTTCCCCATATACGCTTATAGAACTTCTTCATAACAAAATTATTTAACTCCTTGCTATTTGTGGGACATGCATTGAGGTAAATATTCCATTTTTGCATCCATTTGTTGTTTTATCTCATCCATGATTTCTTTCTTTCACTCATGCCTTCATTGAAGATAACTTTCAGCCATCTACCTCCTCCCATTAGCTCAATTCTTTTTAGATACCTTATAAGACACACCATAGCAATTTCTTCGATGGGAGAAGCTCCTATTTCACTCAACATTATCTCATAAGGAACCAAAATTTTTATTTTGAACTTTCTCATGATCAAGCGTTTTTGGATTTTCTTAATTTGTTTCCATTATGAAACAGGGATGCTGCTAGCCCACAATTCACACCCAAATAATATCACTAGACATACTAGGAGTCCAAAAATCACTTTAATCATTTTCCAATCCCATAACTCTGCCTCTCTACATCTGTTTTGAAGTGCATATAATGCTTTCCACCCTCCTAAAATTATCTTCTTTCTGCAATCCTCCCAATTAAGCTTGTTATTGAAATCTATCCCGAGGTACTTGTATTCATTTACTTCTTCAAGAATGTTGCCTTCAAAGAAGAACACATGTTGAATTTTATTCCTTTCATTAGAGAAAATCATTATTTTGGTCTTACTAGTATTGACTTGCATCTCCACCGCTTTACAAAAATGCTCAAGGGAATATAGGTGCATCTACAATCCATGGTCCGAATTAGCAACCAGTACAAAATCATCAACATATAGAAGAAGCTTTATCACAAACTCCCCCAACCAAAAACCATCCCAACCTTGCAGATTTAGCCACTCTTCCAATTTGTTAATATATAAACCAAAAATGGTAGGGGATAAAGGGCGACCTTGCTTGACACCAATGCCACTTCTAAAACTTTTTGAAATGCCTGCTGGAGTTCTAATTTTGAATTTCACCTCTTCATAAAGCCTATGGAAAACAACTCTATATTGCAAAGGAATTTCAAGTTCTTCAATTCTATGCCACAACTTATCTCTAGGGACCATGTTAAATGCCTTTTTGAAGTCAATAGAGAAGATAAATACTTGTTCTTTCCCCCCCCAACTTTTTCAACAATATGTCTCAGCATGATACCATGATCTACTGTAGAATTCTTTGGCCTAAACCCTGCTTGTCCTTTTCCCTCTTTTCTTTTACTTCAACCCACTTACTGATTCTATTTTCTACCGTGTCGCTGAAAATATTTGCAAATAAAGGATTGATCATAATGGTTCTATAGTTGGAAGGATTATTAATGTCTCCACTTTTAAAAAGGGGTATTGCTAGACTAGTTGTTCGAACCCTTGGGAATCCTTGCCAAATGACGTTGTTGAATATTTCCATGATGTGCGGTGCTAGAATGTTCATTCCCCACTTTAGATATTCTGCTTGAAGTTCAACCAAGTCCTTTGCCTTCCCTGTTTTCAACTTTTTGATTCCTGCCTCCACCTCCGGTAATGTGAAAAGCTTTGTAGTTGTGTTGATCCTGGGAGAAGGCTTAGCCTCTAATTCTTTTTCATAGAGTTGTCTTGCATGGCCGAACCACTGATTAGTTGTAATATTATTTTCAATTTTCTTCTTCCTTGGTTGAAGTTCCTGCAAAAAATGTTTTGGGTTATTCTTGCCTAGATATATTAACTCTTCTCGCCTTGTTTGCATGAGCTCGTCGTTTTTCCTTTTTAAAATATTCTTATAGAACTTTACATTCATCTTCTCCTCGCCTTCATTTTTCAAGGTTCTCCTTGCCATTTTGCATTCCTCATCGAATCACACATTCACAAGAAAACAATTTGATTTTTATTTCCTATTTTTTGCTCTTTTTCACTTCTCAAGTGCACTCTGAATTATATTTGTTAACTCATGAGTATTGAGGCTCTGGGGAACAATTTTCTCCTTCTGAATTGATCTCTCCAACATTTTTTTTGAAAATAGTGCAATTTTCTCGTGTTGGAAGAATTTTGCCCCTTGATGTCGATTGTCGAGAACATTGGGTTTTCCTCCTATTATTTCTTTCTTCTAACCAAGATAACAAAACTATTTTTATTGTCTTTATTATCTATAAATCCTCAATATTCATGGATATTAAATAATACCTCTAATTTCACTAAATATTGACAAGTATGTGCCAATTTCCTTTTATCAAAGCCCCTCTTAATACATTAAACATTTTATTACCTTCATCATTTATAAATCCCCCAAACTCCACATCCCCAAATACATATAAATCCCCCAAACTCCACATCCCCAAATACATACAATATAGTGACTTCAATTTTTACAATTTAACATCCTCTCTTCATAGATAAACCTAACAAAGTATTGATCAACCACATAAATCCTCCATACATTAATTAAATACTTTTATCATTATTTAAGGCAACTTCAATAATCTCATACCATTCATAGAACTTTCCATTATTTACTAAATGCAAAACGTTTATCTTTTCGCTCATGCCAAGTACGAATAAAGTCGAAAACGAATCCTCTCTTTAGGTTTATTTTATTAGTAAATTTAGTACTCAAAGTCTTACACGTGATATAAACCAATTACATCTTTATAAATATTTCCTCATTTAATTATGAGGGTGTTGGATACAAAGTTGGCATAGACCCATCGTATGATAATAAATTTCTCCACTTTCTTAATGTAAGTTTATGGCTCCAAGACTCTTATCTATGCCAAATTCATTGAAAATCAGTAACCCATCTTTATCATCATTGTCCTTATGCTTAATCAATGTGAGACCTTATTCACATGGGGATCTCCTTTGTCTTTGTGGTGAGTCACTAATGGATTAGAGTCATGGACTCAAATGGGATGTGTAAAAAATTGTCATTTTTTCTTCATTAATTCAAAATCAATAGGCTAGTATTGTTGTGCATTATCCCCTTGTTAATGTAGCATTTGCCTTCCGTCAATTATAAGAGTTTATTGCGAAGAAAAGTTTTAATTGAATTTTAATTTCTCTGGTTATATTTGTAAATATATTATATATGAATATTATTTTAATTTAATTTTGATGGAGATAAATAACAAAAGATAAAGAATTAAAGTAAGGGTTATAAGATTAGTTTTGAGAATGATGGAAATAAATAAAGTGCTTATGGAATAGTTTAAAATAATGTTGATAATACTGGCAATATTTCGTGAATATAGTAAATATTGGGATATTTTTAAGAAAATGATATTTTTTGAAATTATTGCAATATTTTGAAAATATTAGCAAAATATCTTGAAAATTTTAAAATATCGCGATATTTTCAAAATATCGACTAAATATCGCCAAATTTTAAAAAAATCAACTAATTTTAAAAAATCTGAAAAAATAATGATTTATGCTAGTCAATATTTACCAATATATTCACCAATACTACCAATAAAATATTTTTTAGACCCTTGCTAATATTTTACTATACCAATATTATCAGTTCAAAACATATTTTAATTTTATATATAGTTTAATTAAATAAAAAATATTTAATTTCAATTAATAATATAAAGAACCAATATATAAAAATATTTAATCTTAGTGAATAATATAAAGAACCAATAAGATAAGATAAGATTAACCACATCAATATAGTCCCGAGAATATTGAACCGATCTTATAAGAATTGAGAATTCAAGAATGCATGAGAAGTCAAAGTTATCATATACGAATGGAATAGTTCTTTCAAAAAGTGGTTAGCAATATTTTGAATAAAAATATGAAAATAGTTCTATATGGTTAAATTCTAGAAAACCCCCTTTTACATGGTCAAATTTATACATAATGAAAAGTAACAACAAAATAATCAAATTATACCTAAATAAAAAGTAACAACAAAATATTGAATTGATTATTTTGCTAATGGCTTGGAATTTTGATTTGATCGATTAATGATTGACCCTTGATCTTCTCGTTGTCATTGAAGACCTTCTAGGCTTCAAACATGGCATTGGTATATATCATTTGTGGAAACCAGTGTTCATAGAGTGGGACTTGAAGTACGACTATGTTTGACAATGTATTTTTAGCTTTTTAATATAGTTTTTAATTAATGGCAAAGCGGCCTTTAACGTAGCGCTATTTTGTAAAGTGTGAAAATTTTCAAACTAAAATCTTAGTGAAGTAATTGGAATTTATTTTTCTAATTGTTAAATTAATTAACGATAAATATCAAATTAATTATATTGTAATTTTCACAAATAAAATTACCGAAATAATAATATTGGAAATATAAATTGATACACCCATATAAATATTAACACATTTACATAAATTGACATTTTTATTTTTGGATGAATGTTTCTGCAAAAACCTAACTTGAGAAAACCGGTGTAATAACTAAGGGTTTTATTATTATGCAACAATGAATTTTGAGTACAATCTATGGATGCCTAACTGGAAATCCAAACAAAGAAAAACACTGGCAGAAATATTGTGAGATTTTTTTCTCACCCCCACAGGTAATCCTGGCTCAATCAATCCAATCGAACTAACTTCTCCACTGCCTCTGTGTGGGCCTTGCGTCAACCTCTATGCAGGCCTGACATACACTGGTATGGGAACTGCCTCTGATTTGCTTCTGACTGACTGTCGCTGCTCTAGAATCCTTTGGCTTGGCTCTCTAGAAATTCTTTTGACCACTAGCACCTTAAATGACCCTTCCTCCAGCAAAATCAAAATTCCCTCTAGAGGCTTCTGCACAGCTCCTGCGTTAGCCTCACTGTCGCTCTTTCTGCCTCTCTGCAATGCACTTGCCAGATATGTAAAACTTCCTCCGACTCACTGTCTCTGCCCCTCATTGTCTCTACTTCGATCTCTGGCTCTCCAACAACTGTTGCTTCTCTCTAGAAATCGATGTGCCAAGGAAATCAAACTTCTGGTGTGTTCTCCAAGTGCCCATCTTCTTCTTCTTCTTATAATCCTCTGTTGGGACTTCAACGACCAAGATTAAATCTTAATTAAGGGCTAGGATCATCTTGAAGTTGATCCGTGTGAGTTTCTAGATTATTCTCACCTTGACTTAATTAATTTTGATTAATTAACTAGTTTTCCTAAGTTTAGACTTAGGAAACATTAAAAAATAGGTTAATAACATAATTAAGTCATCTCTAGGTAGAATTTCAAGAAACGATTTCTGGGTTTTGGAGATCTCATGTATTCTAGCCTCTCCACCAAGTTTCGTGACTAGAACACATTTGGTGCAACAAAAACTAACAAAAAGGAATCATATGTATTCATCAATTGTATCATGGTAACTATCAAAATAGAAAAAAGTGAGTATCAATCATGAGAGACACTTTCCTCAAATGACTTATTTACTTGATCTCATTCAAGGAAGTCGTTAATAGAACCTAAGGTAGTTAAATTATTTTTGGTGCTACTCTTTCAACCACATGCCAATGGCTCCATCCATTTCACAATCCATATTTTCACAAGCTCATTGAGCCAAATTCTTCCAACATTCTAAGACATAATCGATAGTGATGATCTTGTCGTAAGTGATACAAGCAACCTTCGGATCAAGACTACACATGTATCCTACCCTCTTACAACAAAAACAAACTATAACTAAACTTGTTCCTATTGACTCTTCCAGGCTAAAAGGTGTTTTTGAAGTTCCATCATGGTGCTGCTCTATATCTGGAATATATGTACCTTCTCATAAAACTTCCTCTATGGAGTGTTCAACTTCTTCAATTTTAGAAGATTAATTATAAAATTGGCAAGGTCACATTGATTGGTCTTGTAATAACTTACCTTATTTTCCAATTTAGTAATGTTTTCTTGTCATTGCCTCAATTGCTTGATAGTGGATGCAACAACATCAATGGTTGATTCCCTAGTGCTAGTCCTCTAGAAGCTATGACTTATAATCCACTATTGTAAACATTGTAAAGAAGCCTTGAGATTTCTATGTAGCTTCTTCCAACTGAATATATAATTTGGTCTTTCGATTGAGCATAAAACTATCAAAATCAACTATATCAACAAGCGTAGGTACACTTGCATCACCTCATAAATCATTCTAGATGAACCCACTATTGTAAATTTTTAAGGAGTGCATACTTCAGTCATTAGCTTATAATTTGACATTGTTAGGATTCTTTGGAGTCTCTCTCATTGCTTCCACTTTCTTGTCTCATCATTAGATTTTGCTTCAACCCTTTTATTTTTCCCATCTTCCTTAAACAACTTTCTTTTTTTTCAATGACTTGTTTTTAAGTTATATTCTTAGGTACTAATCATTGTTATTCAACCTTTTCATTGGATCTCTTTTGTATTCTAGCTACTTTGGCTACAACTTCCTTTTATTTTCTTCAACTTCATCCTACATTCTAACTACTTTAGAGTAACAACTTCTACCCTTTCTCTAGCTTTATCCTCTATCTTTGAATTCTCACTTTTTCTCTCTTTGTTGGAATTAATTATGATTCTTCAATCCTTCCAAAACTTTATCCTCAACCCAATACTCATGTCTTTTACTCTAATTGAATTCCACTTTTTTATAATGTGATTCTACCACAAACCTAGGGTCATGCCTCCTAAATCATCCTTTCCTAAAATTTTATTACTAATTGGCATAAGACTCCATCTGAGTGAACTTGGAGTTACTAAGACCATAGATTCCAAAACAAAATGCATAAAAAGACAAAACTTGTTGTGATTTTTAATTAAATCAACATTAAAACCATTCAGAATAATTTAATTTATGACTTCCCTCAAGACTAATATGTCTAGAATGATATTGGGTAGTAAGTGAAGTGGCTTGGTTGCTTCACATATCCTAATACAAATATAGTGCTCATCCACGTACCAATGTCCATAGCATATAATAAAACCATGGGTTCCTTATCAATCTAAGTGCTTCCTTACAAAAGATAAGTTCATACAATCATGAAAATAAATTACAACAAATTTGGCTGAAATTTCTGGTATGTTTATGCTTCCAAAGGAATTGACCCTAAATCTATATTAGGGGCTTGGTATAATTCTAACAACATCCAATTCCCTAAATTCTTAGCTTATGCAAATAATCTCCGTCATATAGGAATACATGTAGAATTTAGGGAGAGAATCAAGTTTAGAGAACTTGACCTATGATAAAAATTTCAATAAATTATGGGATTAAATGTCAACTCAATTGAAATGTGAACCTTTCTTGAAAAATGGTTGAGAATCCATGGGTATCTAGGTAACATCCTTTAATTTTTCCATAGCATATACTAATGGGTAGCCATATAACCTTTAGCAGTTGAGAATAATTTTGTCCATGTAAATTTTCAATAAAAGCTACAATGCATATATTAGATTTCCTTAAATTAGTAGAAATGTAGATATTGATACCTTTTGAATTGAATGGTTTACCCTTGATCACCATTTCTTGAGTTGTTTGCTATATCCTTCACTAAAACCTGAAATCCATTTTTACATCATTGGAAATTCTAGTTCAATAAAATTATAATATATCTAAAGGTTTCTTAGTTGAAGTGAAGCTATGCACTGACCTTGATCATTCACCATTGTTATTTCCTAAAAAATCACATGTTCATTGATCCATTAAATTATTTACAAACACAACAAAATGGATAGCCTTGTAGTTGCATTATGTATGCAAGATTTCAAAATGTTCAAATATAAATATGGATTCTTATCTTAGTCATTAGTTGGGTCTACTAAAATGCACAAAGGAGGTAATTCTAATCTTTGAAGATATGGAACAACTCAATGAATCAAGGTAATTTTATGACCCTAATTGGCTAGTAGTAGATGAGAAAACTGACTTCTTAGGCTCAACAAAAAATTCTTACGTAGGGACTTGCTCTTCTTTACTTCTTTAACTATTCTTTGTGACTTGGGAGTCTTTTATTTAGTAGCATGTAGACAATATTGGTTAAATACCAAATGAAAATCATATTAGAAAATGAAAAATGTAAAATTAATGTAGATGCATATTTAGTTTGTTCCTCCTACATTTACTTGCTATCCTTTAATAATAAATAAAATAAAACAACCATGCCATTTATTCAATGGACCATGCATTGACACCAACCCTGATTTCAAATTCACTTGGTTAAGAGACATGATGACCAAAAACTGATAAGAATCAAAATTGATAGCATTCCTAATCCCTACTAACTTACTAAAATAATCAATCACACATTCAATGCAACTCTTCAAAATAGAAAGTGAGGTACTTGAATAACAAAGAACCATTGTCTAACTAAAATTAAATTCTAGATGAGAATGGAGACATAAAAAAGTATATGATGTAATAATCAACAATGATGATTCACAACCATAGTCGGGATTGTAACTCCCCATCATGGGGGCTTCTCTCAATGAACCTCTGACATAGCACGTGCATTCATGGCATACTAAACAATACCCTTAATTTGACTACATATTGGAAAATACCTCTAAAAATCACTTTATTTAACCCCCTACCAATACAAACCCAATACACCTTCCCAATTTAAAAAACCCCTTCTTTCACTATATATTGTAGGTATCCATTTTTTCATTAACATTTTTTATACCCTTTTATATTTATATCCCTAGTATAGTAACATGATGCCTCTCTTATGACCCCACATATATTCTACAATGCACCTTTCTTCTTTTGATATACATTGTAGATGCATATTAGTTCTCTCATAATGGAAAATTACTCAACCCACACTCAAGCATATCTCACTGTGATCCGTGGCATTTAATGGACTAACAAACACAAATATGAAACATGTTTCAGGAAGATTGATTATGTGCACGTATATAAAATGACATATAAACTAATCTATATGATGATGAAAAATCAATTAATGAATCTTTATGAATATGTTTACACCAAATAAGGTGTTCAAGCATAAGTCTATATGTTCCCTGCGGATTTCGAAGGAAATCCATCTAAGGCTCATGATCCCACCAACACTTTAGGCTAGGAACAAAACCCATGAACCAAAATTATGAGATGGATATGCCATGACTTCAGAACGTAGATAATCATGAATTTTGGCTCATGGGTTCATTTAATGTATGGTTCCAATGAAAGGTGTGAATGTACATTTTTTCTATGAAAGGGATTATAATTTTGCAAGATAATCATTTCCTTAACCAAGCAACTTAACCCAAAAGGTGCATGAAGGAGGAAAAGGTTTTCCACAAGTAACCTCCAAAACGGTTGCATGAGAAGAACACTCGAGAGATTTTACCACCAAATGATGGAGTTGTGACAACATGTAAAGCATAATCATGAGAAGAAGGCTTATGGAGCATGAATAAAGGTTAGGTTTAGGTGCAGTATTGCAACGCTATACAATACTTTGGATTAGAACATGGAGCACAATTTCATAATGCAAGCCATCTCTCTATGATAAACTGTTCACAACATAAATAACTATTAGCTCACATCAATTAGAATGAAAGAACTGGAGGTGCCAATGATTACATAGAGAAGCATCGAATATTCATTCATAGTCTACACATTGAGAACAATGTGACAAAGGGAGTTCGTGATGACAAACTACAAAGGTTTTTAAACACCTATCAATCTGGTCCCATATTTTAGTTTTGGTAGTGGACAAATAAAAAATTATAATGACATGGTTATTCTATAATTGGACTCATGAATAATTTTTTTTTGTTTGTTTTTTGGATCATGTAATTCACTTACCATGCATGATTTTATCTGTGACACACATATCATACATTTGTGTGTAAATGAAACTATGGTTTATAAGATATATTAATTTTTTTTATATGAATATAGAAAGAGACATAGGTGAAAGAAAAAATGCGCACAACAATTGATGCAAGGAATGATAAGTTTTTGAAGAATATTTTATTAAATAGGCATATGTTCAAAGAGTGGTTTTGGACATGTATATTTATACCCTAGAGAACAAGCCAAAATCCATAAGTTTGTGATTACAAACCATAAAGGTATTGAATTGTTGTCAATCTGGTCCCACATTTTATTTTTGGCATCGGACAAATGTAAACTTATTTAGTGACTTATATGTTGTCTAATAAGTTCTTATGAGAAACACTTTCTTGTTTTTTGTCTTTTGAGTGTCATTTACTTATTTTGCATCGGTCACACAAACTAGATTTATTGCAAAGGAAACTATGGTTTTTAAGTTGTATTAATTACCTTATACAGAAATATAGACGCATAAACAAATATGCACAACTTCTCATGTAGGAAACATGAATCTTATGAAGAAATTGTTGTTGAATGGAAATTTGTACAAATAATGGTTTTGAACATGATTGTTGGTGTTGTTGAGATAACATAAGTCAATGGAAGTATGTACTTCTGCATAAAACTTTGTAATATTTGGTTCTCTTCAAATGTAGTGAAAGATTTGTTTTGCAAGCATATTGAGGGGCTAGAGAATCTAATTTATCAACCACTAACATAATAAATATATCATGCAAGTTATTGCACAATCACTAGCATGTTGGTGAACCCCATTTTAATTAGTTATTGAGCTGAAAGAAATCGAGGATCACCTATTTAATGTCATATGATTAAACTAAAGATGCTTCTAGAAACAAGTATTATTGCATAATGCTTTATTCTCCTCTTTCTCCAACATTTCTTACCCTAATACCATTCAATTCTCTTCTCTTTGGAATATGAAACAATAAGTCTAACAATGAAAATGTTTTCTGCAATTTTTTTCCCTTTTTAAAGAGGTTGTAAGTTCTAAGAGAAAATTGGGCTCTCAACTATTAAAACATAATACCATTTCCTTGCTACGCAACTCTACAAATTATCATAATTTATATGGATGGATACTTTCTCTTGGGTTTACTAGCAAAGAGATACTAAAACCAACCTAAATCTATCTTAACTCGAGATCTACCAAGTACCAAGAGGAATCAAATCTCATTTCATTGTAAAAAAGGTTAGCATCTCAAGAGATTTGATCCCTATCAACACTTGGTGATTGGGAGTTAAAATGGATCTGGGATAGTTTAATTAATAATAATAAATATAATTATTAATTTTGTGTCTTATTTAATTATTAATTTTAGTTTTGTTTTATTTTGACCAAGTCAAAATGTTAAACATGACATTAAATTACATATATACCATACTTAACTGGAGAGAATATCTCAACACAAAGAAGACATCACTTTCTCAATAAAGGGTTTGTCCTCTTAGTATTTTATCCCACTTAAATAACTAGCAATTGCCCCAAAAGGTGCAAAGAAACACCGATATGGTTATTAAAATAGTAATTAAGATATTAAATTTATATATTAGTAGGAACAATTAAAAATAATATGCATTGGGACAATTATCAAGAAAAATAAAAATGCGTTAACCACATTAGGTAAATCCCTTAGAAAAAGAAAAACACTTTAACAATATTAGGAAAAACCCACAACAAAATTTAACCCTCAGAAGATGTCCATGATTAAAAATGAGGAAATCTTTCCTTTCTATATACTAGGAAATGATTTTCCTTTACAATATATGAGATCTCTAGGCCTAGACTAATTTCTCAAACTAACTAATTAACTAAAATATAAAAATAAGAGGAAACGTGGCCTTTCCTGTGCACTCAACATACCTCCCATGTGACACTTCTTATACCATTATTGTTGTTTTTGTTGCAATGAAATTCCGGTGTTGAGACTGAGATTATGTTGGCCCTTATAAAGTAATTGTAATCTTCCGAACTAAACCATCTTTAACTCAATGTCATAATAAAACCACTTTGTCATATCTCTCCTCAATAGTTGCTCACATAGCTAACCACCTAGGTTTTGTTTCAGTTGTTGGTCATTACCATGGTAATATTAAAAAATTCCATTCACACAAATGGAAAATTTGCATCACTTGAGAGTCCAGAACAACTATTTTATATAGATATGACCATATTTAATTATTTTGGTTATTTATTTCAAATAATGAAGAGGTATAACCATCCAACCATGCATGATCATTAACTTTAAGCAGTACTTTGCATTTTGTGAAAATTACATTTCTATTATTTCTGTCTAAGCACTGATTTTTTCTTATCCAAAGTTAATATACTTGGTAATACGTGGAAAATACCTATGGAAATCAATTCACACAAAAAATTACTTGTATAGATGTCATATGAAAGTTAGTTGAGGGATTGTGATGAACAAAGCAAAAAATATTTGCTTCTAATTGCATACTCAGTGATGGCTCTAACAAATTCATATTAGTTAGAGTGAAAAAGGGGAGTCATACTTTTTTGGAAATGAAATTACCTTATTTATCTCTAGATGTCAAGATCAACACAAATTTCTATGTATATTGGTGTTAGTATGAATCTTTATTCGAAGTGTACGAAAAAGGACCACTTTAGCTACACATAACTTATAGCCCTAACATCAAAAGATGGCTGCTAATATCTTCAGATTTGTAGTTAGTTGATCAAGGTAAATGCTGCAAAAATCCAGATCTATGCATAAAAAGACATTAAGCAGTAAAAATAAGGTTTTTCTCCATGCATCCAGTAGACAAGACAAGAATGATATGTTTTAAAGAATTTTATATTAATGGCACCTGGGAGGAAAACAAGAAAGGTGTTTCCAATTCTCCTCAACGGGATGGGTTCTTGGAAGTCCTCAACACTTCAGATCTAGAATTTCTCTCTCTTGTTGGTGTAGGAAACCCAGACAAACATAGAAGTCAAAGGGAGCTCACAAAGAAAATAATGGAAAATATGAAAATGATAATGGCTCAAAGTCAGACCAAGAGTGTATATCCAGAGTGATCTAAGAGGCAACAAAAGGTGAAGAATGGTAGGAAAAACCCTTCTATTTATAGCAAAATGTTAGGTCATTCTAGATCTTGGTGCATGATTAAATATTATTAACCAAATCTAGATCAAGTATACGGATCTCGATCATGCTGAAAGGAGCTGGAGCTGAGAAACGATCAAGTCAAAGGGAAATAAGGAGTCCCTTTGCCTGATCCGGGGCACCGAACAAGAGTGGGAGCTGGAACCAAGGTACATCGCCCTCTAGACCTGTCTTCTGGAATGAATGAGCTGATGTCGACAGAAGGAGGTTCGCCATAGGTGAGACAATAAGGGATCCTCAACTAAGGCACGAGAGAAAATAGTAGAGCGACTGACAGAATGACATCAATTATGATGATGAAATGGGAGCTATTGAGTAGTGAATGGACGACTTCCCTTGTTAAAGCACAAAGGGCATGGATGACCCGGCAGCGACTGACACAAATCATGAGGGATAGAGGACAGTGGGATTGAGGGCCATAATGTGCGACACGAGAGAGGGACCGAGCAATGAAGGATGGAGGACTATAGCGGGATACAAAGGGACTCAGGATAGACTCCATGAATGTGGTGATGACTCAACTCAGATGCTCTTAAACAAGGGCGACTCGGTGGTGCTGCCATACAGTAAAGGTCCAATGGGGGACCATAAAAACATGAGTACAAGATGGTATCTCATGACGAAAATCAACACAAACAAGGACAAGTATGGAGGAAAAATGGTGCCCCAAGTACAAGTGTTGTAAGTGAGGAAATTCGATTGGAAGGAGAGGTGAAGAGACCCTTCTTGGACAAAATGTGTCCTGGTGAAGTATCGAATCACGAAAAGCAAACAGAGATGCGGCTATCAAAAAGAACATGCATTTCGGGAGGGAAATGCTAAGGGTAATATTTCTTAAGATAGAGTGCATTGCGAGAAGTTAGGAAGGGGGTAGCCTTCAAAGTCCTCTAAGAGGTATGCCCCCTTACCGAATCCCTTGCGATGATATGGGAGCCTAGTCATAATGATCAAAATTCCCGAGGAGAGAGGACATCAAGGGCCTGGTCATATACTAGAACAAAGATGCTGAAAAGTACAGGGTGAGCTTTTGTCCTTCGATCCTTTGGACGTTTCCTTAGTCCTTCAATGGTTTACAATGTAACGATGATCACTTTAAGAACCACTCATGTGACCGTCATTGTTCCTGAGGTTGGGTTATTGGCCATGGAAATCGCACAAAGCACAAGGGTGATTTGTGCGCAAGGTTTTGAGTTTCGGGATTGAGTCAGGTATAGTGACATAGACCTCAGGGATATCAGATTCCAGAAACGTCTCGTTGACCATGGTCTTGAGATGCGGAAATTTAGGACATGTATGGGTGGCGTGACCGATAGCATCGCACAAGGCACACTGGATAGCGCGCTTTGGTGGCCGAGGAGGGGCAGGGTTTTTTGGGGCAGCTTTGTCCTTAGTTGCTTTTGTGTGAGCTTTGCCCCCTTTTCCCGATACCGTCGCAACAGGAGATGGTTCCTGTTGAGGTGTGTGAGGCACTGTGGTATCGGGAGAAGTGATGGGGACCGGTTGAACCGGGGTCAAAGCAAGGTAAGGTTTGGGATGATTAGGCAGGGTGGCGGCTGGGGGATCAAGGTACCAGACGGGAATCCCTAGGGTCAGGTTAGGAAGAGATAGGGTATCCATGACAGGTACCGAGTACACTCCATGAGGTGGAATGAATAACGGTATCTGACCGGAGGGGTAATGGCTAGGCAGAACGGCTCCAAGGTGGCTAAGGCCTGGAGGAGCCGATCCAAGAGGGTAAATAGGCTCATGGATACTAGCTGTAGGCGAAGGGTCAGAAGGAAAAGGTCCAGAAGGTTGACACGAAGTGCTAGAAGCAGGTGGCAGAGGGCGAGGTTTCTGACTAGCTGAAGCAGGCTACGTGAGAGCAGCCTGAGACGATTGCATCATGCAAAAATTTGATAAGTTGGGATCAGAGATAGGAGGAAAAGGAAGACCAGAGAGGGTTCCAAGAAAAGAGGATTCTTTGTAGACACCGCGAGAGACACTGGTCAAAGAGTCGAAGATTTGCTTATTGGCTATAGAAGAAATGGTTGACTCAGGGGGGGTCTGAGATTTTGGCTCATGATACGTCAACTGGTCAATGGTGATTATCTTTCCATTATGAGGGAAAGAAATCTTGCGGTATACCGCGGATGGGATAGCAGACATGGCGTAGGTGTAGCTCCACCCCAAGAGAATGTTGTAATGTAGAAGGGCATCGATGACTTCAACGTCAATGAAAACAGTCTTTCCTACAAGAGTGATGGGAAAATTACAGAATAGGCCAATGGGTTGGGAGGCATGGCCATCCCATGCTTGAAGGGTGATCGTGGAAGGGGCCAATTCAGGAGATCCGAGTTGTTTCCAAACTGAAGTGGACATCACACAGGTGGATGCCCCCTCATCAATGATACACCGAGAAACGTGAGCATTCTGGATTTTGACTGGGATTTGGAAGGCTACGGAAGCAGGAAGAGGAGGATGTTCTGATTGATGGGCATAGAAAATCAATTGGTCATCAGCATGATCTACAACGCCCATGGCGGATAGTAGAGCCTTATTTTGAGAAGGCCACGACTAGAGGAGTTCCAGTGTTGAAATGGCAGCAGGAGACTATGCCAAATCATCTACTATGCTATACGAAAGAGCAGTTCGACCAAAAAAAACATTTTGTTGTAATGGTACCTTAGGAATCTTGGTATGAACATCAAATTTGGGTTGAGGGATATGCAAGGGACCATTGGATGTCGAAAGAGGCTTTGTAGAACCTGAAGAAGGTGATGTGGGGACAGACGGAGCGGGAGGCTTGGGGTACTGACGAGACCGAGTTTGAAGGTTAAGGTCGACGGTTAGAGGTTGACCAGAGTTCATCATGAGGATCTGGTAATCGGAGGAACCAGAAGGGGAAGGTTGAGTGGCCCCTTGTCCGTCAGGTGGTTGGGTAGCTATGAATCCTTGCTGGGGGAAAGGATTGGTAAACATAGTTGGTTGAGTAGAGGCCACATTGGGGGGAGCAGTAGGGGAGGCATGATTTCCTTGCAATGTGGCTTGAGACTCCCACATCTACCGCATCTGTGGTAAAAGGGGACAATCGTGAGTGTAATGACCGTAAACACCGCAACACGAACAAGGCTTATTTGTACGAATGGGCCTGTCCGGCTTGGGCTGAGTGCCCTGTTATTGGTTAGCAGCATTAGAATCAATAATTTGAGGATTATGTCCATGAGTACCAGGGGAAGATTGGTTTTGATTGCCTTTCCTCTTCCTTTGAGAGGAAGGAGGATTAGCCGCGCCCTGCTGAGCAAATACTTGCCTCAGAGGGGGTGGGAGTTGCTGTTGCGGGGGTTGAGAAGGCAAGGGAGGCGGAGTTGCAAATGCTGGAGGAGCTGGAGCACTAGGCTGTGGATAAGGATAATGGTTAGGTTGGGAAACATTAAGGTAAGCAGGAGGTTGGGCAAAAGGAGGAGGCATGCCGTATCCTGGATACATGCTACTTAGAGGGGAAAAAGTGCTGGAGGTGCTGGTCCCTCCCGGAGGGAGACCATAGCTCAGAGGAGGTTGAGTGTACGGATGAGAAAGAGCTCCAACGATACTGTCGGTAGAATGAGATGCCCCCAGGGCGTTAACGCCACCGGGTCTGGGGAGGTTAGGAAGGACGATATAAACATAACCAGACTGAGCATAGATGAGGTCATATTTCAATGCTATTTGGAGGCCGACTTTCGTTTTGAGGGAAATGCGATGCAACATCTTTGCCGATGGCGGGTAAGAGAGATCAAAGGAATTAGTCCATGTAGACACGATCTTCGAAGGTGGGAGCTCGACATAGGCTCTTTCTTCTTCGCCATTCCTGAACATGATCGGATAGGCGGGTCGCAGATGATTGACGGAAAGAAGTCAAGAGTTCGGTACCAGTTTCATATCAGAGAGGGAGCTGGAAATAAGATAAGAAGGCTCGGGCAATGGTCACAAAGGTGGTATGGGAAGAGGAGGTTTGATCAACATACTATTTAGAAGCTTCGCCTGTAAGCGTGTGTTGGAACAACCGAAAACGGATGGAATCATCGGTAATGGAATTGGATGAACACCACATGTGGAGAGATCGGATATGGTTAGTTGGATCTTCTCCAGCAAGGCCTTCGAGCTTGGGAATGTTGGAGGGGAGCTTGTTTGGCATAGCAGGCCAACCAACATCGTGGCAGATAGGGTCATCGATCAACTAATTGAAATTGGGGAGACTGAGGCCTGCCATGTAAAGGAGCAAGGGGAAAACTGAGGTAGTTCTTGTGGCGGTTCCACTAGTAGCATTCCCGGCATTAGGGTCGGGATTACCGGCATTAGGCGTTAGCATTCCCTAGCGGAGTTGCGAGTTGTTAGTATGAATATTTATTCGAAGTGTACGAAAAAGGACCTCTTTAGCTACGCATAACTTATAGCCCTAACAACAAAAGATGGCTGCTAATATCTTCAGATCTACAGTTAGTTGATCAAGGCAAATGCTGCAAAAATCCAGATCTATGCATAAAAAGACATTAAGCAGTAAAAATAAGGTTTTTCTCCATGCATCCGATAGACAAGACAAGAATAATATGTTTTAAATAATTTTATATTAATGGCACCTGGGAGGAAAACAAGAAAGGTGTTTCTAATTCTCCTCAACGGGATGGGTTCTTGGAAGTTCTTAGCACTTCAGATCTAAAATTTCTCTCTCTTGTTGGTGTAGGAAACCGAGACAAAAATAGAACTCAAAGGGAGCTCACAAAGCAAATAATGGAAAATATGACAATGATAATGGCTCAAAGTCAGACCAAGAGTGTAGATCCAGAGTGATCTAAGAGGCAACAAAAGGTGAAGAATGGTAGGAAAAACCCTTCTATCTATAATAAAATATTAGGTCATTCTAGATCTTGGTGGATGATTAAAATAATACTAACCAAATTTAGATCCACCTTTTATGGAATATTTTATTATATTTTTTGGAAGGGAAAGGTATTTGACTTGGGTCAAATCCCTTTATTTGTAAATAATAAATAAATAAATGATTTATTTATCATTTTAAGGAAGTGGTTGAATGATAATTGAATAAATAATGATTTATTCAATTATTTATAAATGATTTAGTCAAATTTAACAAGTAATATTATTTAAATAAGGTTTAAATAATTATTCCTAGAAAATAATAAGATAAATAAGGATTTATCTAATTAATTTCCTTGTTTTGGGTTAAATATGACCCGGAATAATAATTAAATTATTGTTTAATTAATTATTCCATGAGGAAAACCAAACAAATATATATTTGTTTAATATTCCCCTTGGGGTTTCCTGTTTAGACCATAAACAACCTAATAAATGTGTTTTATTAAGTTATTTTACATAGTGAAAGCAATTTTACTTAGGGCAAAATTGGTCTTACATGGTGTACTTGGGTCCATCTAATGATAATAGGTTAGATGACCAAAACATGGTGTAACAATTGGATAAAAGTTGAGGGGCCCAGTGTTGGTATTTTGTGTAATGGAGGGTCACAAATCAACAAGTTAACCAAGTAATGCAGAGAAAATCTCTTCATGGATTCAGAAACAACACTCCTATATTATGTTGGGATTCATTGGAGGTTGGATCATATCCTCTCTACCTTTTTCCTGATAAAAAATATTCGCAATAAGGTTTATTGATGCTTTGTATGATGCTATATCTACATGATGTGTGATAGGGTTCATGAACCTAAGGATAGAGAGACTTCATATGTTTAGGAGGGGATTCTAAGTGACATTGTTGAGGGTACAATGATTCCTATGCAGTCAAATAACCTATAAAATCCGTGTTGTCTTTGGAAGTATATGGATTAATAATTCTTGTTAGATTCATAAAAAAGTTAAAAAAGTGTCTTTAAATGTCGTAATGAGAAGTAATTATTACCAAAAGAAATTATAAGCAATGGAATTGTACGATTTAACATTGGAGTTGGCATGAACCCAAATGTAATATGAATGATGAAGGCAATAAATATATGAAGAGTATAAGCATATAATTTGATATATTTCTTAATAGAAACCTTGCATTTTCATGAGCCTAAGTTTCTCTACCAATCACTGATCAATGGTCAAACATGTAAAAGCCTTCATACCTAACCGCAAAAGGATAGTAGTGGATTAATACTAGCCTTTAGGGCAAATGTCATTTTTTTAGAACACATCTAACATACATAAGTTGAAAGGTGAACAACCTGAGCAAGCATAGTCCTTCGGTCATCTAGATATACCTACACAAGACCATGAGAAAGAGTCCTTGAACTGAGTACATATTGTTGGTGGAGAATTTACAAAAAACACAAATTAATGAAGTAACTATCATACCCTCCATGAAAGCTTTAGATGCAAAAAAATTTACACTTTCAGAATCTCAATTGACTCGATCAATATTGAATTGGAAACATACCTAACCATTATTATACTATTTACATCAAAAAATCTAATCAGCGAGAGTATGGCCTCTTTTCCTCATTTCAGCAGCCGCCTTGAAGGATGCAACCCCTCATTAAGAAAATCTGAAAACCATACATTACTATGGTTATAAAACTAATTTTGGTTCATTAAACACTACAAGTAGACTCAAATTTAGCTTCTCATATCCTTGAAGATTAAATTTAGTTAATAGTGAATTTCTGAGACAGTAAAAGTTATGGCTAGTGTAAGGATTCTCAAATTTTCACTTGTTTACATGCAAAATTTTCATGTTGCATCTCTGGATAACTTCCCAACATTTGACTTAATAAAAAAAGTAAAACTTACATAGGGTGACTACATATATTAACAAAACAATAACTTCATTCCTAATCTTTTCATGTGACATGCCCATGAAAACCTGTTCATAGTTTAGAATATGGCATTGTTCAAGAAGCTATGTTAGTAACATTTATGTTCCTCCTTTACCATTTTCAATAAAGGAAGAAAGCACATCAATTTTCAGATGCAAGGGATTCTTTTTCAAAACTTTCCACCTAACAATAAGATTGTTGCAGCTAACAAGAATTCAGAGCAGACCTTTCCTTATTTCAACCCTTCCTATCTACCTAGTTCCATGCTTTGTTGCAAAATTAAATTTCATATAGATCTTTGTTGTAATTGATAAGAATTGGCCACCAATTTTCCTTAAATTAATGATTAAGAAACAATTAAAGGTTAAGTTTAAAAGAAAGAAAGCTAGAGCAAATCGTGTACAATAGAAACCATATAGAGTTTATCTGGAAACACATATTTTTTACATAAGTACATACAATGAGGAACACGGAAAAGTACAAAATATTATCTCTCACACAAATTCCTCCATATGTAAACACCTAAAGTTAGAATTTGAAAGATGGAATAAAGTTATGACAACAATCATTAAGATCACTAAAAAAAAAAAGTTATGGAAGAGAGACATATGCTATCTCTCACTTGAAACTTACAAACATTCATTCAAAGGTTTCAAAAACATTGATTTATAAGAAAAACAAATATCTAATATAGTGGATAAACTCTTTTGGATTGACCCTAGATTAACATAGGTGTCCAAGTTGTTTCTTACCACTGAAAGAGCATCCACCATCCTAGGCCTTGTATCCATATAAAACCACCCGCTTCCCAATGTTCGAGACACAAATGCTCTATATCTCAACTATATTAATTGTAATGTTGTGATTGATTTATTGTCCATTGACATGTGATTCTTGAGCCACAAGCTCGAGTTCATTTTCATCATCAACTACTCGCTTTGTGTTGCTTCTTGGCTCAAACTCAGTTGAAATTAGACTAACAAGAATTCGATGTATTTATGATACAGTTGTTGTATCTCCATTTCTCTCCACAAGAGCATTATCTACTTCTTGAGTGATATAAACTTGCCTAGAAGAAAACTCAAAACCACTGTTTTTCATGATAAATCTCCCATGTGATGGCACTTCATAACATAACCTTACGTTGAGGTTTAGTTTTTAAAGCTTTCTAGTTATAGTTTTTATTTTCCATGGTATATTATATTAAAGTTTAATTGTTTGGATATATCAATCTAACTGGGGATCCCATTGTATCCCTCCACAAATGTTGACAAACTTTCGAAATCCGTTCTCTACCCAAGGTTTATCACGTTTTTAATGCAACGTACCTCATGAATTTATTTGTCACATGGCATATGGTTGGTTTTCGATTTAATTGCACCGTGGATGAATGCCATGTTTACGATCAGGATGATATCGTATATCTCCCTCCATATTCTGCATTGGTCATTTCGATGACTTACCATTCTTCCCAAATTTCATTTGCGTTTTTGCATTCTGGAAACCCTCAGCTCTAGTTCTACACACATGTCTGTTGATTTGGTTGTCGTCTATGCGTGGGAATCACCATGATAAATTCTTACCAGATAATACTTCGCCATATTTTTTACATCCTTATGCTTTTTTGTTGGTATTTATTTTGGACTTGTTCTCCTCTATCATTTTATTTCATCTTTTTTTTGTTGCTGTAGGGTTTTCATTTTTTCGTGGGGTTTACCTACCCATAAGTCTTGACTTCCCAATTGTTGAAGGTAATATTATCTTAGCAGCATCGAGGCAATGATCTTCTAAACCCTCGGTTCAGTTTAATGAAGTTGCTATCGTTTCTATATTATACCATAATTGGGTTTACCTTACAACGTATCCCTACTTTCATTATTCGCTTTTAACATTTATATATCTGAAACGATTATGGAAATTATGTTTCGGATCTACGAGAGATTGCTACTTGTACCCTATCTTCGTTTTTGTGAAGAATTTACTTCTTTAGATATATGGTTGATCTTTGTAAAATCGTTTATGTTGTGGAGTATTGGCTTACTCCTAAATTTGTTTACTGTATACACAAAGACAAGATTTGAGCTTTTTCCTGGCTTCTTCTGTATTTCATTCGAATTCCTCCACTATGATTTTAGTTTTTCTTTTTTTTTTCTTTTTCATTTACTATTTTGTACGAAGATCTGAATAGTGGGATTTTATATTCGATTTACTCCTCTACCTTGGGTTATTGCAGAGATTAGTTCTAGTTTAATTTCTATAAAATAAATAGATTTAATTTCCCTTGTATTGGGTTTAACTCCTTTACGAATTCTTCTGCAATCGAATTCATATTTATAAGTGAAACCTTTGGAAGTATTTGATGTATCTGAATTTAATTGTGTTTTCAGAATGAAATTTTATTCTTGGCATATGACATTGAAATTTGTTTTTCCTCTACTATGAATACATTATTTGAATTACATCCTTTGTTGGGAATTTGCACGACTACAGTCGTTTTCCTGTACTTATTATCACATCTTTTTTCCTTTAGGAAAGCCGACTTTTGAATTTACACAGTAACCCTCGTTCAAGGAGAATGAATTTCGATTTTCTTATATAATTAATTCTCTCCCTTTACCTTGATTCGTATGATTCTCAGTTTAATGGAATTGACATTCCTCTAATTTGGAATTTCGTCATAGTTATTTATATACAGACATATCATTGCAGTATTGCAAAATCCAATTCTCCATGGAACTTGTCGAAATTTGGTTTTTAATTTATTTACTAAAATAATTTGAAAAGTTTCTTACTAGAATCTCTTATTTTATTAATTTCCTCAAATTAATAAAATACTTGTTTGTACAGGGACCTCCTATTCATCTGCTAAGATCAATTTAGATGCTTAGTATTTACTCTGTCGATGAGAACACAAGTAATTTCCCTTTCCTCTTTTCACATTGTTTCCAGTAGGAGTCAGCCCTGTTAGAGTCACCTTTGCAAATTTTCCTCCAGTGATCAAACATGCTCTTACAAAGTGATTTTAAGGTGTCAAGGTCAAATTTTGTCATTTCAATGAGTCTTCAAGCAAAATTTGCTCACTAGGCATTAGGTCTAGGGTTTGTTTTCACTTTTTTCAAATTTGTCCAAATGTCGGTCCATGTCACCATTCAGCTGAGTGTACCATCATTCAGAGGGTTTTCATCATCATGTCAAGTTCCATTGAGTCATTTTACACCTTGTTCATGCTTCAGTTGTGCCTAGGTAAGGTCCATTTCCCTCTCCTAGGGTTTTGGAGGTAATTTCTCTTGGATGGTCAAATCATTAGAAAAACTTGTATCCTGATGTTCATACACCTTCCCCTATCATTAATGTACCTTATTAAACACTTCCCATCACCGAGATCCCCCAAATTCCTCATTTTTCCACAAACCCTAGTTTCTTGCCACAACTTGGCAATTTTCTAGGCTAGGCCTGTGTTTTGCCCTTTTGGACCCCTTCCCCTCACTCAATATTTGAGATTCCACTTTCCCCTGCTTCCTAACATCCCTCCCTACTTCCCAAAATTTCCCCAAGAATTTAGAAGCCCCTTATCCCCTTCATTTCGCTTCATTTCGACAAAATCCCTTGTTTCACGCATCGGGATAGGTTTCACTCAAATGATGTTTCAGAGCAATAAAGGATGAATTTTGGAAAACTGAGAGAGGTTTTTGTACACAACATGCCACGGAAGAAAAACCTCCTTCACTTTTTATACAGGTATAATGGTTTTGGAGAAATGTCAAGAATACCGTTGCCTCAGGAGAATTGATGCACCTGCAGGAAGTAGTGTTGGGAGATTTGCTTTTTGACAGGGTAAATGAACTCCAAATTGAAAAATTCCACTTGGGTTAGCAAGTAGACTCCAACATATTTCCAACGAGCTATCACACGCCTAATTTTGACACCGGGAAGGCCTCCAAAATCCTCCTGTAAAATGCACTATGTAGCGCGCTACTCATTGGGCCAGAACACAATTTTTTTTTTGCCATTTCTCTTCAATATCAAATTTGCTTGGTTTTTCCATGTTTTAACATCAGCAAAGGCCAAGACACATCAAGGAAGTGAAAAAAATGAGTTTTGAAGCCAAATTGTGTGTTGGGTTGGCGCGCTACTCGTTGGGTGGCGCGCTACTCGTATAGCGAAATTTTTCAGTGTAAAATTACACTGGCGCTACTCGTTGGGTGACGCGCTACTCATATAATCTCAGAGCCAGAAATTTTCGCTCCTTCGTCCAGATTCATGCCAAATTGCCTCCAACTGCTTGCAAGTAGGTTCTTTACGTTTGCTCAGTGAATTTTGGACATGATTATGGTGTTTTGAGAGTCGAGAAACTAGTGTGTTTGATGTGGAGAAAAGTGAACCCTATGTTCATTGCAAATTCATTTCTTAGGGTTTTGAAAGACATGTTGATAGTCTTGTGAAGGATTTCCAAGCTTGTGTTATTGATATATATGCTTATGCCTCTACTGTCTGTGGTGTCCCTGCTCATTATTTACCTCAGCCTCACGCTCTCTCATTGCCATTACATCACTGCTCTCATTGTTATTGCCATTGTCATTTTCACACTATTCATCATTCATGTTATGACATAGTCCCATTTTCACTTGTCCACATCCTCCATTGACATTGTCAAACACTGCAAGGGCTATTTCTATTGACCTACACTACACTACACTCATTCCTATTCACTTGTCAAATCCCCATGTAGTCAAGGAGTGGCTATTTTCCATTCAAACTCCTTGTGACAGTCCTTTTCCCATTGTGATATTTCCTATAGCACCTTGACATATATGTGACACATATGACATTGGAGCATACACCAAACTCTTTTTTTCATCATAATCATATCAGCATACTTTTCATACACATTGTGACACCATGACAGAGACCGACACATCACAACAGAGACAGTGTTTTCACTACTGAAACTGCATGCACCAGGAGGATACTAAAACGGTGAAAGAGGCCTGATCCACTTCAGATTTTGGCCGAGGCTTCGTGGGCTGGGCATGATACTTGATGGAGGGTCTTTGCTCCGAATTTGAGCAAATTTGGAGAAAATTTTGTCAATTGTGATTTTTTATGCCTCAAAACAGATTTTTCAGCTATACGAGTAGCGCGTCGACATGCTCACTTTTGTTTGGGACACTTGCTGAAGGAAATCTTTGTATTTTTGGGTTTTTCATGGTAATTTATGCATGCTCAGGTATTTCCAAAGCATTTCATCAGGTTCTGGATGATCAAAAGGCCCAAAAACACCATGAAAACCACCTTGCTGCCACCTTTTGCACCAGCAGGAAGTACTTCTGGGAGAATGAAGTTTTGGAGGAGAAAATGAGCTCCAAATTGGGAAATTACACTTGGGTTGGATAGCCAACATCTAGGGCTTTCCAACGAGCTATCATGATCTCAATTTGGATGCCGGGAAGTGCCTCAAAATCAGGCTGAAAGGCGCGCTACCCATACAGCTCAGGCGCGCTACCCATATAGATTTTTGGCTGAATTTTCAACTTCCAGCTCAGAATTTCGGCCAGTTGGGACCAGTTTTGCTTGTGGATGAAATTTTTGGGTTTTCATGATGTAAATTGAGGGTTGGCATGTAAATTTGGCTCATTTTTACCTATTCTAGAAGATTCACTCTCAAAAAAGTGAAAATCATGTAAATGAATCAGTTTCCACTCTTTTAGAGGCAAGTTGTTAGCTGCCTAGATTTTAGCTCCTTGATTAGAATTTGGTTGAAACTGATCCTTGAAGAAGGAATTCGACCCCTAGAGGCATGGGAGGGGGTTAGAGTGTTCTATATATTGTAATTTCTGAGACACTTTCATGGTTGGACTCTTGGGGAAGATTTTGGCACACTATTGTACATATTTTTCATATTTTGGCTAAGGAAAGATCAGAGGTTTTGCAGCACCTGTTGGGATTCTTGTGGCTTTCAGTTTTTGATGGTGTTTTCTCTCAGTTTATTGTAAGTTATTTCATGTTTAATGTATGCCATCCCTTCTTATTCTTCTGAAACTAAATGAATGAGTAGATGAGGTTGAATCCATTGTTTACAGTGCTCTGCCTTTGAATTCGTTTAGTTTTACATGTTTTCGCCTGTTTGAAAAGGATCCATGTTCATCCTTGCCATTTTCAGCTCCTTGTCGTTCTGATCCATCCATATACTCAATAAAAAGCATCAAGACTATTGCCTACCTCGCCCCAACTCGAATTCTGCAAAGATCTGGCCTTATCCCCGGACCCAAAATTGTTTCTTCCCATTTCTCCAACAAAAACCCACAAAATCAAAATCAAACTTACCTATCTCTTTACTAGCCTAAAATCAGTATTCATTGTTCATTATAAGTCATCTCAGCCCCTCTGAAAACCTTTTGCCGAGATAGACCCGGAGAGAGCCCTCTCCTGTCCTCGTAGGGCTAGCTACGAGGCTGAGTGTGGTTTGATGTAGCCTTGAGTTTTACCTTATTTCAGCCTAAGGTAGATTTGAGCGCTAACATAGTGGCGACCATACTGGGGAAGAAAATGGTTTGCTTGTTACTTTCATTTGCTATAGACGGAGTCTGAAGTCACGCCAGGTAGCCTTCGAACTGCACATTGCTCTGCGAGTGCATAGTAGATAAAAGCTGCTTCAGTCGATCTCCGGTTTAGCTTGTGAATGTGTCCCTTGATTTGCGAATTCCCCCAGTACATGTATCGAGTTCAGATCTGATGGTTGATGGTGGACAACGATTAGACATAAGAAGGCTGAAATCATTCACCTGGTGACTCCAATTCAAAGTCTGGAGGACTGACTCTTTCTTTGAGAAAATGGAAGGATCTTACACAAAGTTCAGGTATCTAAAGTGGAATGGTATTCAGGATCTAATCTGCTTTCTTGTAAATTACTTCTTTGCTGGTCTTGAAGCTGTCCTGAAAGTTTTTCAAAATTTGTTGTATGATAAAGGTGATCAAAATCTTCACTCGACCCATTCAAAAAGTGTAAATGCTGAGTTTCCCTTTGATCCTGGTCTCCTTACTTTTCCCACATATTATGATGACTTTCTTCAGAGTGATGAGCCAGAAAACAAAACTGATCCCACAGCTCTTGTACATGCCCCTACACCTTGTAAAATTCCAGATCGGTACAAACCTCTTGTTTTACCTTCTGTTCTTCATGCTTTTCCTGCAAATTATGACCTATATCTACCAATATTTGATGGTGAATGTAACAATGTCAACGCTGAGCAACATGTGCAGAATGTTGAGACTTTTCTAGATCTTTTTGAAGTTGATGACGAAGATGTTAGTATCAGACTTTTTGCTCTTTCTTTGCAAGGCCAAGTGAAGAGTTGGTTCAAAGCCCTGCCTGATGCGAGCATCACAGATTTCCAGCAGTTGGTCAGAGTTTTCCTTGACAGGTGGATGATCGGACAGAACTTTTTGTTGATTATAGAGGAGTATAACCAGTTGAAAAGAATGCCAGGTGAGACAGTACAACAATTTTCTGTTAGATTTAACCAAGTTTATTATTCGATGCCAGTTGATATAAGACCTTCTCCTAGATCTGCTCTCTTGCACTACCCGGGTGCCTTTGATCTGGAAATGGAGTTTCAGCTGAGAGAAAAGAATATTGCAACACTTCATGAGATGCAGAACAAGGCAGTGAATGTAGAGGCTCATTTGCTGATCCGGAGGGCAAGGTTGAAGGAAGAAGAAAAGAGGAATGTTTCAGAGCAGCTGACACTTTCAGAGGAAAAGCTTGATCTTTTCGTAAACGCAGTAGAAGAGATGGTGCGGAAAATAACTACAAAAAATGAAAATGACATTCAAGAACAAGTTGCTGATCCAAAAGATTTTGTTTCTGATCCCAGTAGTCATAGTGATTGTTTTATAGATCATTGTGAAGAAGAGAGAGCTGTTGATATGATGTGTATGTTTGATGATGTGTTTTATACCGATGAATTGCCTCAGTTTGATCAGTATGATGATGATTATGTTCTCCAAACAGAAGCTAATCTTGCAGACAAATCAGTAGCTAGTTTGTGCGAGGAGGAAGTTCACTTTCAGCAGCTCGAGTACAGTGATCAATCGATGCATATCAGCTATGGCAATGATGAGGAAAGTGCAGAAAATTTTGATGTAAGTGAAGGATCTTTGCCTTTTTGTTTTGATTCGTTTCAGTTCATTAGAGATAACTTCCATGCAATCAAAAATCAAACGTCAACAAGTCTTGATCTGGATCGTCTTGAGGGCAACGAAAACTTCTCATATTCAGACTTGCAGCCCCCAAAAGTCATTGATTGTCAAGTTGCAGCTGAAGACTTGGAAGTGGGCACACATGATTTAATGATTCAAGGTGACTCCATACCTTTATGTTTTGAATCATTTCAGCTTTTGAAAGATAAATTGCATAGTAAATCTTCAGATGAGCAGCTTGTTTATATTTCTTTCTGCAAAGTTTTTGATTGTTTTTGTTTTTACAAATAAAGGTTGTTTATAAGTCCCTGATTGACTGTTTACTATTTGAGAAAATTTCTTCGGAAAAATATTATAAATATTTATTTTTTGTAAATAAGAATTTTTAAAGTAATGATCACAGTTTTTGAATAGTTTAAAATAAGATGTTAAACTTTGAAAAGATTATTTCAATCATTTACATGATCTTTTGAAAACTTGAGGAAAATGTAAATCATTATAAAGTTTATTAAGCAGAGAAAGGTCATCTATCAAAGTATAGATTTTTTCAAAGTTTTGGAATTCAAAAAACTCTGAAAATTTTCATCCATTGATTCTTAAGGATAAAACTATTTCACCCCATCCATTTAAATTGTGATTTTTTTTTAGAATGTAATTCTAAGAAATTATACAAAATTTTAAGAGATAAGAGGTCTCATTACGAGCCGACTTACCATGTTCATGAGGAGTAATAAAACTGACATTACCAATACTGCATACCAAAACAGGGTAATGGCTTATAAATATAAGACAAGGGGTCTCATCACGAGCCAGCTTGTTCAGTTTAATTATAACTAGTGAATGGCATTGTTAATAACTGGCTACCAAACCAGAACAATGACTCTTAAAATAAAAATAAATAAAAGACAAAAAACATGAGATAATAGGTCTTATGAATTTATCTTTTTAAAAGTCATAATTTTTGTTGGATGGGACAATGAATGGTTAATGGTTTAAAGGTAACCCTGTCGAGACTATGAACATTTGCTGGCAGCAGAGGCAATACCTATGGCAATAGAGTATATTATAAAACCAAAACTTGGAGAGATCCATTTACTTCATTATTAACACCAATCAAAGCTTGATATAACCCAAAATGTTTTTATTTCTTAAGGAATTAGACATAAATTATGAAATGATTTTTATTTTTCTTTTTCATAGCGACATTTTATTTGAATTATCCTAAGATAGTTTTCATTATCTTTAAAAACCTTTACTTACTAAAGATAGAATGTTCATTTTATTTTTTCAGAGATAACTATTTCTTTCAGTGAATCGCCAATTGTTGTGACCAGCAACAACCCCCCTTTTTATTTATTATTAGTAATAATACTAAATAAATGGGGACCCTTAGTTAAAAATCCAAAAAATCAATTAGGATTTGTTTGCCTTTACAAATAAAACTTTCTATCATAAACTTATAAAATCCCTTAGAAAGAATATTTAGAAACACTTAAGTTTATGATAGATTGTAATAAAATTGCTCTTGAAACAAGATAGCGCATCCATAACAAAATAGTATATATAAAACGCATTGATCGCAGATCGCATAGCGCAGAAAACAGAAATGATTAATAAATATCTTTTGCGCTCTTATCAATTGTGCGCTTTTGCGATTGTGCACTTTTGCGATTGTGCGCTTTTGCGCTATTGCGCAATTTCCACTTTTGCGCTATTTTTATGACTGCGATGACTTCATTTTGCGATATTGCGACATTGCGATATTGCAATATTGCGCAGCAAATCGCAGATCGCAATGTCGCAGATTCATGTAGGCGCGCTATCCCAAGGCAATCTTCCCATATGTCAAATCCGTTATGCGCTTTAATGATTATATTAAAAGATTGGATTGATTATTAATGTGAAAAGAGATTGTGTTTAGATTGAAAGTCGTTTCACAATTTAAATATTATATTTCATCCGCTTTCACATTCAAAATAGTCTCATCACCTTTCTTATATCATTACTCTCATTTATTCGTAAAACGCAGGCACGAAGGAGCAGACCACTATACAAAGCTTCCGCTAAACACTATGGGTAAGAAGGAGAAGAGCTCAAGTTCTGAGAACAAAGAAATGGCTTCGCTATACGCAGACACCACCTGTAACAAAGACGCCGGTATATCCACTTGGGAGGGAATGTATAAATTGTTAGAAGATGAAAACCTTGTGGTGATAAAAGTTGCAGCTACAGTAGGTTCAAAGGATACGTCTGAAGCAACCCTTAGAGACTTGGCTTGCTCATTTCTACATAGAATAGCAGCAAGGCCAAGGATTCTCCCATATACAGACATGGTGAGATGGGTGCTGGATAGCACAGATATTTCAGACAGACAATTCAGAACTCCATCCGAAGAGCTAATTGGGTCATTCACCATAGAAGATCTGAGATTAATGTATAAGCTGCCAGAACCTCAGGCAACTTTCAACAAGCAATTTATGGAAGAGTTCGCCAAAGAACACTCAAATTTGGCAGAATGCACAAAGGAGTGGACTAAAAGAAGTGAACCATTGAAGAAAAACAAACAAGGTATGTACAGCACGGGTTCACTTACCTCTCCTTATTGTTTTACTGCTGCCATGTTATGCAGGCTTTTTGGAAAGCCTGACATAAATATGATATTACCCGAATGGCTTCCTTTGTTGAATGCGGCTATTAATTCTAAAATTGTAGATTGGGCCAAAATCCTATCTGATAATCTCACCACTGCTATTTTTCATTACCGGTCTAAACGAAATTTTTCCCAGCGGGTTTATCTGCCTTTTTATTTATCTACTTATGTCATGGACGCCATCTGCTATGTCTCTAAATTCCCTGTGATGGGCTGGAAATGGACTATCCACGATCCTTTGCCCATTCATGTATACCATAAAGAACTATGGGAGTCTAATTTTGTCCCCCATTTTTACCAAATTTGTCATGGAATAATGCTGCCATTGTACAGAACATTGTATAATAAGGATGCCCCGAGGTTATCCTCAGAAACAGAGGTTGATATTCTCCCCGTCGCAAGATGGTTTGGGGAGGAATTATTCACCTATATTAGGGTTTTTGGAAGTTATGCTTCTCCCCATGTTTTACCCTTATATGTTCCAGATAGACTTGTAGCCTGGGAAATTGCTTATCAGACCTGTGGCCAGGGAGGTATGACAAAAGATTTAAAAGACAAGAAAAAGGGCATTTGGCCACAATTTTCCATAAAATGTGGAACATTTTCACTGTTGGATATTGGTCATGCATTTCACGAGATAGGCAACGTTACATGCCTACAGCTGTTCAAATTCTCAAGAAGGTTATTTGACCCAAATGATATTGTTAAGAATTTTACCAATGCAATCAAAGTAAGGGAATTTGTCGGGGAGCAGGATCTTTTTGATGATATGTTCCAAGCAAGAAATTCATTCAAAGAGGTTTCGAATTCAGCTCAGGCTCAGCTATCTCCAGAGGAATTCCATGAATTCAAGCTTTACAGAGAAAGGAGACTAATTCCTATTCCTTTGGATAATCTACGCTTAGAGCCTGCAAGGGAGCAAACTCCTAGTGTTAGTCTTAACGGCAGTTCAAGTACAGGTAAATCCAAATCAAAATCTGACAGAGATTCTAAACACTCCAATAAGTCTAAAGAAAAGGAAGATAAAATGGAAGAATCCATTAAAGATTCTGCACAATCTAAAGAGCTTACTCAACAACAAATTTTGACTTCTCAACAAACAAATCCTCCTCCACCCAATGTACAGCAACAGCCAGTCACCATTGAGTTAGATAAAGAATGGGAATCCTTTAATCAATTGATTAATGTAGAAGGACAGAATGTACAGACCCCTGTCCAGACAACCAAAGTTTTGAGCACAGGAACAAGCAGCATAGCCGCAGTAACAGAGCACATACCAATCACACCCTCCTCTGAAATTGTACTTAATATAGAGGAAATTCCTCCTCTGGATGTATTTTATAGCCCAAAATACAAAGTAGTAGTAAAGAGACAAAGAAAAAAGATAAAAATAGAAAGTGCAATTGCTACTGAACTAGAACAAGTAGATGTTTTGTGGAAAGATCCTGCCACAGAGCCTACTCATAATCTCACTAAGTTATTTCAAATAACAGGAGCTTATGCTTCTGCAACAATTGATAAAGTAGTTGAGATACAAATTTTGTTGGATGAAAAAGAAGAACAGATAACAGCAATTGCAACAGGTTCAGGCCAATAAGGAAGCACAATTAAAACTTGAAGAGTTACAACAACAACTTCAAGAAATGCAAACAGGACATCAGAAAAGTCTGGCTGATAAAGACAAACAAATACAAATTATCCAAGAACAACATAAGGATGATCCTAAGCTTCCAGAATTCATTTCAGAAACCATCTCTTTGAACAATCAACTACTGCAACAAGAGGAAGTTTTCTGCCAAAAAATATTGCAATGGAATTCTTTGTGCCAAGAAAGCGATAAAATCACAAATCATGTCGTAGATTTACTAAATGATTATGATTTGATTAATGAAAAGATCAATGATTATCTAGCATGGCAAAAGACAGAAGAAGGCAGAAAAGCTGGTGCACCCATCATTAACGAGAACCATAAAGAAATACTGTTTAATAATTGGGATGCACAAATCAGAAGGGCAGAAAAGGCAGCAGAGGAGGCATCTACAGTGGCAAACACTCTCACTGATTGTGTAAATGACAATTTACACAAAGCTAACTTGATTTCTGAAACTGTTCCAGGTTATCTCCCACAGGTAAATCAATTGCAAGCAGAATGGAGGCAAAAGGCAGAAGAAAGAGAAAAATTCATCCAAGGGCTGACAAGATTAAATTGGGACTCATACTGGATGTACTTGGTAAAGCCACACAGTCAACACAGTGCACTCAATTGTATTATCAATGCTACAGAGAAGATTTCTCCTACGCTTGCCGACTCTGTCTTCTCAGGACAGTTGAATTCAGAAGTCGGTCAACCGCATCTTCTCAAAAGTATGCTAGATGCCTGCAAGATCAAAGATCAAGTTCATAGTTAGATAGATTTAGTTTTAATTTCACTATATTTTAGCCTAGGAAAAGGACGGTCATTGAACCGAATCCTTATTTTTTGTAATAAACTATTTTTAGAATTAGTTAAGTAGTATTTAAACCCCTCTCATGCATTTAGAGAGGGGTCCTGGATCTTAATATTTTTGGACTTGGAGATTGCATTTCTGTACTCCACTGTCTTATATATTTTTTGAAAAGGATCACATCTGGTGATTTTCATGCGAAATTATCTTTGAAGTGTTGCATTTCTGTACCTTGGATTTGGTTTTGCATTATAGTTACTGGATAGAGTATCAGATTGCATTTGAAAGTCTTCAAGATGAACAAGGTATTTCTATCTGTTCACGGTTGATCTCTTTTGTTTTATGATATTCATTTTAAAATTGCTATCATTTATATGTATATTTGTTTTAACAACGCTTCCTTTTATATATCATTTCTAAGTATAATTGAAACGTTATTTTTCATAGTTACATGTAAATGGTATACAATGATGAATGCAATATGTTTATATAACTCTGTTTAATTTCTTAAACAGAGTTATCTTTATTTGTTTCTGTATATTTCAATTTAATTAATAATACATTTTCATGGTTATTGTTGAATTGGAACAATCTTAAGTTGTATTCACATATAGCTACCCGGGTTAGTGTTAGAATTTCTTCATCAGTATTTAGCTTAAATTAGATAGTTTTATTTCAGTTAGTTTAGTCCCATTTCCACCCATCCAATCCAATCCATTTAGTTACAAGGAAACTGGTCCTTTAAATCCAGTCGGAGCCACCATACCAAATGGAAAAGGAGTTGCCTTAAGGTCCCGACCGGGTGGTTTTCCCCGATGTTTGAAGCAGAGATTTTCTAGGCTTCAACATTTTTGGCGCTAGAAGGAGGGCCTGAGCTATGAATGGCAAGTAAATATTTATCCACAAGCCATTCCGAGAGCAAAACACCCTC